>JBBBVM010000502.1:0-228462 GCA_037355625.1 Petunia x hybrida | reverse complement strand
TTTATTGAAATGCTCTCACACTTTAATGTTTAATATTCAAAGTCATGTGTAAGGTAAATGAAATAAATGACCTAGGTAGGTATTTATAGGCTATCATCATCCTACATAATGTCTAAAATAACCCAACAAGTTGGGTTTAATGAATAAGACCATGCACGGTCAAAATAGTAATAACTAAACCTCAAAACTTGGAATAAGCTATGTAGCCTCCGCTTCAGGGGGAGGCGGTCCACCCAGAATTCCTTAGGATGATTTTGTGAAGGGCGGTCCGCCTGGGTGCAGGGGCGGTCCGCCTAGGACAACTTCTGAGAGCTTGATCTTCCGTCCTTAGCCGTATTTGAGGGGTGTTAGAGGGAGGCAGTCCGCCCATCCCTTGAGGTGGTCTGCCTTGTGATGTAGCCTCACATGCGCTCAAGTCCATAACCTTCAAGTCACTCCCGAAGCTTCTATCTCCCAAGCTCTTACTTTTGACCCCTTTTGCTCCCTCTTTTCTTGGCTTCTTATGGATGGCGTTGATGCAATACGAACCAGGCGTTCCTTGTTCGAGCCATCAAGTCTGTTAACATGGAGCCAGACCAAGGAGTCACATGATGCCCACGTTTAAATAGTGGGCTGGAATGGAATATATCGAAGACTGCCTCAACGAGCAGCAACAATGGAAATCCATCGAAGCAAGCTAACAAGTGATCGAGCCGATTCAGAAGCTATGAGGTCGGGCACAACTTATGGGAGCTCAACGATCAAGATAGAGCCGGAGGAAAGAAAGAGTGATCGAAAGATCAAGTTCGAGTCCGAAGCTGAAAGCAACCGAATCCAAGAAGAATGACACCGAGCATTGATTGACCGGACACTACAATTGTGTCCGAGGCAAGTGAGATCCTGTTTTCAAATGTGTTCGAGCTGAGCAACCGAGCACCGATGTCAAGAGTTCTGAACACATTATTTACTTTGGCCCTGCGTGGCCTTTTATTATTAGTCGCCTGTGACCCATTTTACTATTTTTCCCTAGAGTAGTCTATATAAACTCCTTTACATTTTATTTGTAGGCAGTCTAGTTTTGATGAATATTGAATATAGTAGTTGCTATTGAGTGTCTCCGATGGAGCCGAACCCCGATGTGGGATATTAAGAAACTTGTGTCATTCGGTGAGAATCGTTTGAACAATCTTCTTCTTTGGTCATTCAGTTTGCAAGAAGATGTGACTTCTTGAAGATTGTTGCTTAGCATTAGGTGCGTCTTTTGTTTTCTGATTGTTTGGGACCGAAACCAGTTCTTCGGTATCATTTAATCGAAGCTAAGACTTGTCTTGCTTCTATCTTACTTTATCATTGTTATTTTCCGCGATTCTCTGGTTGTTAGCTTTACCTCCGGTTTAGCTTGTACCATCTTGGTATCAGAGCACGGTTTGGGCTTGTTCTTACAACCCAAATCCTGTTCGTTTATCTCGTGCTTTTGTGTCTTTCAATTTCAGCTTCAATCCTCGTTGTTGATTGTTGTTACTGTTGTGTTGTTATTACAAAAAAAAAAAGTAGAAAAGAAAAATTCAAAAATTTTGGTTGATTTATTGGTTGTTTGGATTAAACAACCCCGGATTCTTATTCACTATCGTCTAAGGAATCAAACGAGCACTTGATGTACGTTGTTCGACGTCAAGGGTTTCTCACTGATTTTCTTGTTGTTTTGACGTGGTGGTTGTTGTTATCGAGCCCTAGTTGTGTTTTGGTGTTTACCATTGAAGACCGGTGGTTCTAATTTGATTTGGGTTGTGTTTTGAGCTTGAAATGTCAAAGTTCCGTCGATTTGCCACTGTCCGTACGCTGGAAAATTGTTACATTGTAACAGTGTACGGACAAGTGCAGCTGAGTTCTTAGCTCGACTGGAAATTTTGAAATCTTCCTCTGACGTTAAAGGTTACCGGAGTGAAGCGACCCAGAATGAGTGTTAAGTTGTGGTCAGTGAACGAGGTTAAAACGTTGTCTATATGTCGGAATCGTTGTCACTGTTCTATTGAAGATGAAAGGGGTAAACTGTTACGTTCAAAACCCCAGGTGAAAATTTTGTCGACTTGAAAAGGTAAAGTGGATAAGGTTAATGAAACGACCTCGGTCAGTCGTTTCGGAAGTTAGGACTCCGATTGGCGTGCTGATAATTTTAAAATATTCGTAAGGTCCATTAGGACCTGTCTGTAAAATTTGAGCTAAATCAGACCTCGTTTGGTAGGCATCGGAAGAAGGTTTAAGTTTTTATTGTCAATAAATATTAAAAAGAGATTTTTGAGCTCGGTTTAGGCGAATGAGCTCCGATTCGAAATTCGAAAGCGCCGTTAGGTTCGTATGATTATTTGTGACTTTTGTGATTTTTCGAAAGTGAATTTCGATGTTGTTCGGCTAGTTTCCGCTAAAATGCCGAAAGTTAAATAATTTGACCTTTTTCCTTTAAATTCGCATCTTGAGTTTCGGGAGTCCGATTTGAGATCCATCTTCACGAGTATGTTACATATATTTTGTATAGCTTACTTGAAAAATTTGGGATCATTTCGACTTCTCTAGGGTTCTATTTTAATTTTAATCGTCGTAGCAATTTTATTATTAAAAAAATAAATTAAAAATTTGGAAAAGTCGGTGGCTAGGGGATTTAATCCCCCTAGCAGAATGTATTACGATATATACAACAGAAACATTGCAACGAAACACAGTGAGGAAAAATTAGAAAAGAGAGAGGGAAAAAAGGGAAAAAGAGGTGGAAAAATAGTGGAATTTCTACCCCAAATCTTCAAGTAACTCATTATCTTAGCTTATTACGTGTCTTTGAATATATTTTTACGGTAAAAATAGGGATATTAGACATCGCCCTAATGACTTAAATTGATAGTTTAACGGGTCAATTGGACCCCGATGATGAAAATGATTATATATTCGTACTCAGTGAGTTATGGGCAACATATAAATATAATTTATTTAGGGTTTGGTTATGGGACTTTAAACCCTGTATATAGGTCGGGCCTGCGTATTGCGTATGCGAATAGGGTATCAGGTT
This sequence comes from Petunia x hybrida, assembly GCA_037355625.1. NCBI lineage: Eukaryota > Viridiplantae > Streptophyta > Magnoliopsida > Solanales > Solanaceae > Petunia > Petunia x hybrida. Next base: position 225,425 of record JBBBVM010000502.1, on the reverse strand, counting down.
CCTAACTGGATTGCCCTAAAACATAAGGAATGAAGCCTTTAGCTTTATTTGATATAATTTTTCTGCTTATTGAATAGAGCGGGATCGTTTGGCAGTTAATCCAAAGGAAAAAGCAGTGGTTGAGTAACAGGGCTAGCTTTGGAATACGGTAAGTGTTTATATCCATTTCTTTGGAGGCACTTGGCCTCGTGGATTTTCTACCACGTGTTCCTTACGTGTGTAGCTGCCGATAGGCGTACTCATTACGCCTTAGCCTTGGATTTACATTCTATATTATATATTATGCCCTGTTATTGCTATTGCATTGGGAATCTGAGTATTGTACTTTGGCTTGGGGTTGGCATCTGCTTCCCGGCTGTCGATGAGAGTCCTGTGCCGGTGAAGGGTTATTATTGCATCACATTGCATTCATATGCATTACATTGCATATCATACTGAGTGCAGGAGTATTCCGCCTCAGCTTTACATTTTATCGGGTGCAGGAGTATTCCGCCCCAGGAGAGTGCAGGAGTATTCCGCCTCTGGTTCTGCTTTATATTATATCGGGTGCAGGAGTATTCCGTCCCAGGAGCAGGAGTATTCCGCTCCAGTTGGTTAGCAGATTGGATTCCCCTCGAATGCAGGAGTATTTCGCTTCGGGATGGGATTATGGGCACATGTGACCCTTTGCATCTCATTGCATTTCATCTCATTTCATTTTATTTCATTTCATCCCATTCCATTTCATTTCATACTATTGAGTAGCTTTTTTTGTGTACATGAATATTGTTCTGCTTATATGTGCATTGTTTATTTGTTGATTGTTGTCTGGTTCCGTTTCCCTTACTAGCGTATCTATTTTTCGAGTTTGCTAGTTTGTTCACACTTATTGAGTCCTCATGACTCACCCCCTATTTGTCCTTGTGTTTTCTTTTCGTTCGGCAGATTCTGCACCAGGACCCAGCCAGTCGCGCCATAATTGAGGAGTAGTACGTTCTCAGCTGTCTACGGTGAGCCATCCTATTCATTGCAGCCACCGACTTCAGATATTACAGTTTTCCTTACTTTTGCTCCTTTCGGGAGATGTGTATATCTTTTGGCCTTCTTAGATGCCTGATCTGGAAACCTTTAAAATTGTGTACTCTGGGTAGTTAGTTGTATTATTCAGATAGCTTGTATGTTTGTCTATCCTTAAGAGTTATCTTATGTTATTAAAATTTGGTTCATTTTCATTTCAAGGTAATTCTTTGAAATTTATATCGATTCTATTAATAGGGTTCGCCCGACCGGTTTAGGGGAGGTGGTCGGGTGCCCGCACGGCCTAACTGAGAATTCGGGTCGTGTCAGTTGGTATCAGAGCGAGGTTTAGAGTCTTTCCAGATCATGATAGTGTCTAATAGAGTCTCGCTGATCGGGCGGAGACGTCCGTACCTATCTACGAGAGGCTATGATGGCATTTAAGCAGTTTCCTTTCTTTCTTTCCCTGTCGTGCGTGAGTCTTCTTATCTGAAGTTAAATATTTTTATTCTCCGCAGTAAATGGTGAGAACGCGCGCGAATGTTCGGCGAGAGGCGGAGGAGCCAGTGGTCGCCCCTATGTCTGCTGCTCCCCAAAGTGGTGGTGTTGGCCGCGGTAGAGGTCGTGGTCGAGGCAGAGGTAGAGTTGCCCAGGCCACGAGGATGGTGGATCATGTTGATCCTGCTGCAGAGATTCCGGTAGTGCCAGCTTTTGCTGGGCAGGGGGAGCAGGGCTTATTCGTTCCCCCCCCGCACTTCATGACGCTTTTATGAGATTCTTAGCGACGCAGATGCCCCAGGGACCTCCTATTCCTCAGGCTGCTGTGGATACTCCTATTCCTCAGGCTACTGTAGATGCTCCTATCCCTCAGTCAGCTCCTCAGGCTGCGGTAGATGTTGGTTCTCAGGTTCAGGAAGCCCCCATTCCAGCTCCACAGGTAGCCCCAGCAGTTCTTGTTCCAGGTGGTTATGTTCCAGAGGTAGCGGGTGTTGTACCTCCGGTTGCTCAGGCTAGTCAGCCAGTCCAGGTAGCAGGTCAAGTTGATGATCCGGCAAGGTTGCATTATTTTACCCGACTTAGTCCTCCGAAGTTCTCAGGTTCTTGATCAATGTCAGTGTATCTTAGCGGCCCTTGGATATCTTGAGCAGTATGGAGTTGATTATACTGCCTTCCAGCTTGAGGGTCCGGCTTTAGCTTGGTGGACCGCACTCCAATCAGCTAGGCAGGGCTTACCTAAGCCGACCTGGAGTGAGTTCTCCCATCGATGCATGGAGAAGTTTTTCCCTCACAGTCAGCAGGATGAGAAGAGGAGACAGTTTGAGAGGATTGGACAGGGTAACCTGTCAGTCATGGAGTACGAGCTTTTATTTTCAGAGATGTCCAGCTATGCTCCAGATCTTGTGCAGGAGCCCTCTGAGAGGGTCAGACGTTTTATTAATGCGCTTTCTTATGTGCGATCCCAGATGGCTCGTGAGATTGAGGCTGGTACTCTATTTGATGTCGCTGTTGATATTGCCAGGAGGTATGAGGCCTATCATAGATTGGAGATGGAGGAATTAGAGTGGGAGAGTAAGAGATCTCGTGGTCCAGGGCATTCTAGTACCTCGTATGGAGGTAGGAGTTATCCGCAGCAGAGTAGGCCTCCTGTCAGACCTGCTCAGTTTCCAACGCATGGTTCTCAGAGCGCACCTACTTCTTCTCAGGGTCAGTTTGGGTTTCGCCCACGAGATAAGTCTCAGTTTGATCAGCGTAGATTTTCTCCAGGGTGCTTTATCTGTCAGGATCTAGGGCATCATAAGAAGGATTGCCCTTATCTCCATCAGTAGGGTAGTAGCCGCCCTTTCCATCGCCTATGCAGCAGCAGCCTCAGGGTGCCCCTTCAGGGTCTCAGCTAGCTAGAGGTTCACCACCATCTGGTAGAGGTCGGGGTCGTGGTTCAGGTGGTCCCTCCAGCGGTGGATCTCAGGGTGGTAGTTCAACTCAGCCGTAGAGACAGCTATATGCACTGCCGGCCAGGCAGGATGCCGAGGCATCCCCAGCTGTTGTTACAGGTATTTTATCTGTTTGTGGTCGAGATGCATATTCTTTGGTGGATCCAGGATCTACCTATTCATATGTATCTCCTTATTTTGCTTCGGGTTTTCATGTTGATTATATGTGTCTTCGTGATCCATTCTATGTTTCTACTCCTATTGGAGACATTATCATCGTGGATCGAGTTTATCCAGCTTGTACCATATCTTTTGGGGGTCGTGAGACACTGGTAGATCTTCTAATACTAGATATGGTTGATTTTGATGTCATTATTGGCGTGGATTGGTTTGCGTCGTGCCATGCCATATTAGATTGTCATGCCAAGTCTCTTCAGTTGTCTCTTCCTTGTTTAGTACCGGTGGTGTGGCAGGGCTCTTATTTGCCACCCATGGGGCATGTTATTTATTTCCTGAAGGCAAAGCGGATGATGGATAAAGGGTGTTCAGCGTATCTTGCCATGGTTCGGGATACCACTGTGGAGATTCCATCCCTTGATTCTATTTCTGTCGTTAGGGAGTTCCCTTATGTGTTTCCAGATGATTTGCCAGGACTTCCTCTTGATCGAGAGATCGAGTTTGGCGTTGATATTGTGCCAGGGACTCAGCCTATTTCTATCCCTCCTTATCGCATGGCTCCATCAGAGTTAAAGGAGCTGAAGGAGCAGTTGCAAGATTTGCTTGATAAAGGGTTCATTAGGCCGAGTATTTCTCCGTGGGGTGCTCCTGTTCTATTCGTGAAAAAGAAAGATGGGACTATGCGGATGTGTATTGATTATCGTCAGCTAAATAAGGTCACCATCAAGAATAAGTATCCCTTGCCTCGCATTGATGATTTGTTTGATCAGTTGCAGGGTGCCAAATTTTTTTCTAAGATCGATCTGCGATCTGGTTATCATCAGCTAAAGATTCGTGAGTCAGATATCTTGAAGTCTGCTTTTAGGACTCGTTACGGCCATTATGAGTTCCTAGTTATGTCTTTTGGGCTGACTAATGCCCCTGCAGCCTTTATGGATCTCATGAACCGGGTGTTTAAGCCATTCCTTGATTCCTTTGTCATTGTCTTCATTGATGATATTCTTATTTATTCTCGTAGCCGCGAGGAGCATGATTATCATCTGAGGGTGGTTCTTCAGACCCTCCGTGATCGTAAGGTGTATGCCAAGTTCTCGAAATGTGAGTTTTGGCTTGATTCTGTGGCATTTTTGGGTCACGTGGTATCTAGTGAGGGTATCAAGGTTGATCCGAAGAAGATTGAAGCAGTACAGAAATGGCCTCGTCCTACCACACCGACGGAGATTCGCAGCTTCCTTGGGTTGGCAGGTTATTATCGGAGGTTTGTGGAGAAGTTCTCTAATATTGCAGCTCCTCTGACTCGCCTGACGCAGAAGGCAGTTCAGTTTCGATGGTCCGATGAGTGTGAGGCCAGCTTCCAGAAGCTTAAGGCCTTATTGACTTCAGCTCCAGTGTTATCCCTTCCTTCGGGCACCGGTGGATTCGTAGTTTATTGTGATGCATCTCGTGTGGGCCTTGGTTGTGTTCTTATACAGCACGGGAAGGTAATTGCTTATGCTTCTAGACAGTTGAAGCCGAATGAGAAGAATTATCCGACTCACGATTTGGAATTGGCAGCTGTGGTCTTTGCTTTGAAGATATGGAGGCATTACCTTTATGGCGAGCCTTGTGAGGTGTATACGGATCATAAGAGTCTGCAGTATCTTCTCTCTCAGAAAGATCTTAACGGCCGACAGCGTAGGTGGCTTGAATTGATTAAAGATTATGATCTCACCATCCACTATCATCCTGGGAAGGCGAACGTGGTAGCAGATGCTTTGAGCATGAAGTCCATGGGCAGCATGGCTTTTCTTTATGCTGACATGAGACCATTGGTCCGAGAATTGCAGTCCCTTGGCGACTTTGGCGTGAGATTTCTTCTTCCAAACTCCAGTAGAGTCTTAGCGTGTATTGCAGCTCAGTCTTCCTTAGTCAGTCAGATTAAGGGAAGATAGTGCGAGGATCCTCATCTGCAGGAGTTGCGTGGTCGTGTCCTAAGTGGAGGAGTTCCCTCCTTCGAGCTTGATTCAGATGGAATTCTTCGGTTTAATGGTCGACTCTGTGTTCCTGATGTTGGGGATTTGAGGCAGTCAGTGCTCGGTGAAGCTCATAGCTCGCGTTATTCCATTCATCCTGGTATTACAAAAATGTATCAGGACCTCCGAGAGCTATACTGGTGGAAGGGGATGAAGAGAGATGTATTTGATTATGTATCTCGTTACTTGAACTGTCAGCAGGTTAAGTTCGAGCACCGGAGACCAGCAGGGCTAGCTCAGGCATTACCCATTCCCGAGTGGAAGTGGGAGCACATCACGATGGATTTTATAGTTGGTCTGCCAAAGACCCTACGGCGCCACGATTCAGTCTGGGTCATTGTCGAAAGACTGACTAAATCAGCTCACTTTATCCCTGTAAAGGCTACTGATTCAGCTCAGAGACTGGCGCGGATTTTCATTGAGCAAGTGGTTAGGCTGCATGGTACTCCTATATCCATTATCTCAGATCATGGTTCCCAGTTTACTTCTCAGATTTGGCAGTCTTTTCAGAGAGAGTTGGGGACCCAGGTGCAGCTTAGCACAACATTCCATCCTCAGACTGACGGTCAGTCCGAGCGGGTTATTCAAATTCTGGAGGACATGTTGAGAGCTTGTGCACTTGACTTCGGGGGTTACTGGGATGATCATTTGGCGTTAGTAGAGTTCTCTTATAATAATAGCTACCAGTGTTTTATTCAGATGGCTCCATTTGAGGCCTTATATGGTCGTCGATGTCGTTCTCCTATTGGCTGGTTTGAGTCTCGAGATGTGGAGGTGATGAGTTCAGATATGGTTCGTCAGACTCTAGAGGTTGTTCGTGTTATTCAGGATCGTTTACGGACCACCCAGAGTAGGCAGATTTCATATTCGAACCGGAGGAGCCGAGAGTTAGAGTTCGAGGTCGGGGACATGGTATTTCTGAAAGTGTCACCGATGCGAGGTGTAAAGAGATTTGGTAGGAAAGGAAAGCTTAGTCCCAGGTTCATTGGCCCTTTCCGTATCGAGAAGCGTATTGGTAAGGTAGCTTATCGGCTCGACCTGCCAGCTTCTATGCCAGTTCACCCAGTTTTCCATGTGTCGATGCTCCGGAAGTGTATCTGAGATCCTTCTGAAGTGATCGAATTAGACCCTGCTCAGCTAGATGTGAATCTGGCTTATGAGGAGTTCCCAGTTGCTATAGTTGCGCGTGATGTCCGGAAACTTTGTTCGAAGCAGATTCGATGGTTCGAGTACGATGGAATAATCGTCCACGTGAGGAGGACGCTTGGGAGCTTGAGTCCAGTATGCGTGAGAGGTATCCTTACCTCTTCGACGATTCAGGTTCGATCTTGATCTTTAAAGCCTAAAAGTTTTTCTCATTGTATATGATTTTGGTTTCGTAGTAAATGTCATTAAAAATTGGTGTAAGCATTATCATTAGAGATGTGAAATCTATTTTAGACTCTTGCTCGTTCGAGGACGAGAGTCTAAGTGGATGAGAATGAAACGACCTCGGTCAGTCGTTTCGAAAGTTAGGACTCCGATTGGCATGCTGATAATTTTAAAATATTCGTAAGGTCCATTAGGACTTGTCTGTAAAATTTGAGCTAAATCAGACCTCGTTTGGTAGGCATCGGAAGAAGGTTTCAGTTTTTATTTTCAATAAATATTAAAAAGAGATTTTTGGGCTCGGTTTAGGCGAATGAGCTCCGATTCGAAATCCGAAAGCGCCGTTAGGTTCGTATGATTATTTGTGACTTTTGTGATTTTTCGAAAGTGAATTTCGATGTTGTTCGGCTAGTTTCCGCTAAAATGCCGAAAGTTAAATAATTTGACCTTTTTCCTTTAAATTCGCATCTTGAGTTTCGGGAGTCCGATTTGAGATCCGTCTTCGCGAATATGTTACATATATTTGTATAGCTTACTTAAAAAATTTGGGATCATTTCGACTTTCCTAGGGTTTTATTTTAATTTTAATCGTCGTAGCAATTTTATTATTAAAAAAAAAATTAAAAATTTGGAAAAGTCGGTGGCTAGGGGATTTAATCCCCCTAGCAGAATGTATTACGATATATACAACAGAAACATTGCAACGAAACACAGTGAGGAAAAATTAGAAAAGAGAGAGGGAAAAAAGGGAAAAAGAGGTGGAAAAATAGTGGAATTTCTACCCCAAATCTTCAAGTAACTCATTATCTTAGCTTATTACGTGTCTTTGAATATATTTTTACGGTAAAAATAGGGATATTAGACATCGCCCTAATGACTTAAATTGATAGTTTAATGGGTCAATTGGACCCCGATGATGAAAATGATTATATATTCGTACTCAGTGAGTTATGGGCAACATATAAATATAATTTATTTAGGGTTTGGTTATGGGACTTTAAACCCTGTATATAGGTCGGGCCTGCGTATTGCGTATGCGAATAGGGTATCAGGTTCCTAACTGGATTGCCCTAAAACATAAGGAATGAAGCCTTTAGCTTTATTTGATATAATTTTTCTGCTTATTGAATAGAGCGGGATCGTTTGGCAGTTAATCCAAAGGAAAAAGCAGTGGTTGAGTAACAGGGCTAGCTTTGGAATACGGTAAGTGTTTATATCCATTTCTTTGGAGGCACTTGGCCTCGTGGATTTTCTACCACGTGTTCCTTACGTGTGTAGCTGCCGATAGGCGTACTCATTACGCCTTAGCCTTGGATTTACATTCTATATTATATATTATGCCCTGTTATTGCTATTGCATTGGGAATCTGAGTATTGTACTTTGGCTTGGGGTTGGCATCTGCTTCCCGGCTGTCGATGAGAGTCCTGTGCCGGTGAAGGGTTATTATTGCATCACATTGCATTCATATGCATTACATTGCATATCATACTGAGTGCAGGAGTATTCCGCCTCAGCTTTACATTTTATCGGGTGCAGGAGTATTCCGCCCCAGGAGAGTGCAGGAGTATTCCGCCTCTGGTTCTGCTTTATATTATATCGGGTGCAGGAGTATTCCGTCCCAGGAGCAGGAGTATTCCGCTCCAGTTGGTTAGCAGATTGGATTCCCCTCGAATGCAGGAGTATTTCGCTTCGGGATGGGATTATGGGCACATGTGACCCTTTGCATCTCATTGCATTTCATCTCATTTCATTTTATTTCATTTCATCCCATTCCATTTCATTTCATACTATTGAGTAGCTTTTTTTGTGTACATGAATATTGTTCTGCTTATATGTGCATTGCTTATTTGTTGATTGTTGTCTGGCTCCGTTTCCCTTACTAGCGTATCTATTTTTCGAGGTTGCTAGTTTGTTCATACTTATTGAGTCCTCATGACTCACCCCCTATTTGTCCTTTTGTTTCCTTTTCGTTCGGCAGATTCTGCACCAGGACCCAACCAGTCGCGCCGTGATTGAGGAGTAGTACGTTCTCAGCTGTCTACGGTGAGCCATCCTGTTCGTTGCGGCCACCGTCTTCAGATATTACAGTTTTCCTTACTTTTGCTCCCTTCGGGAGATGTGTATATTGTTTGGCCTTCTTAGATGTCTGATCTGGAAACCTTTAAAATTGTGTATTCTGGGTAGTTAGTTTTATTATTCAGACATCTTGTATGTTTGTCTATCCTTAAGAGTTATCTTATGTTATTAAAATTTGGTTCATTTTTATTTCAAGGTAATTCTTTGCAATTTATATCGATTCTATTAATAAGTTTCGCCCGACAGGTTTAGGGGAGGTGGTCGGGTGCCCGCACGGCCTAACCGAGAATTTGGGTCGTGTCAGTTAAACCCTATCCGTACCAAGGATGGACCACTTTTGTCCGTACAAGAGTTGGTGTGTTCGAGGATTCCAAAAGGAATCGAATGGTAGATTCTCCTAGGTCTTTCACTTTTCTTGTGTTCGATAAATCTCGTCAGTGGATCTCTGGAGTAATTATTTCTACTCGAGGTCGTACTAATTTTTTTGAGCTTATAGGAACTCGTGCGAGGGGTGACCGAAGTCCAAAATTCGTAGACAATTCTTTGACTTCCCGAGCATAGTAAAATAGCGTCCATTCCATCGAGTTAACATCAATTCACTTTTCCCGAAGGAGACAGTGTAATTTGTCAAATTCGATGGAACTAAGAGAAGTTGATCAACCGAGGAAGCCACTGGCTACAAGTTCTTGAGTGACCAAAAACCGAACCCAAATTGAGTGGACCCGAGTGCCACCCAATAAAGTGAGGGAGTGTGTGAGGTGATTTCTAATCGAACACTTTTTATCTTTGAATTGTGTAGGTTAATGGCTTAAACGGACAGCTGATGGAAGACGAGCCCAAGATCACTGTGGCCGATCTTATGGCCGAACTAAAAGGGCTCAGAGCTGAAATTCGAGGTGTGGGCATCCGAATTGCTAACCTTGAGTAAGGAAACACCCCGAGGACTCAAAGAGAGTTCGGGAACGAAATTAGCAATTTTGCTAGTGTGACCCCAGAGCAAAACAATTGTTTGGCTCGTCAACAACGGTTGAAAAATGAGGCCGATCGAAGAGAGGTCGTGGGCAATCCCTCGATCGAACAACAAAACTTGGGCAATCCCCGAGGTGAATCAAACTTGGGCGTTCCCCAAGCAAAACAACAAAACTTGGGCATTCCCCGAGTTTAAAAACAACACTTGGGCAATCCCCAAGTTGGAATACAACACTTGAGCAATACCCAAGTTACAAAACCCAATCCAAAGGAAGGAACCGACCGTAGAAAGCAAGCTTTGGGAAATCCCCAAGTTGCAGTGCCAAACTCGACGTTCCACAAGTTAAAGGTGAATGTTTGTGGCTACAAAGGCTTCGAACTAGAGCTCGATGACGAATGATGTCGTTGTTAAAGCTGTGTTCGTATTGATCTGTTGCTGTACCCCGGAGGAAGAAGTTGGCGCGATTTCGAGGACGAAATCCTTTCAAGAAGGGGAGGATGATGCAATACGAACCAGGCGTTGCTTGTTCAAGCCATCAAGTCTATTCACATAGAGCCAGACCGAGGAGTCACATGATGCCCACGTTCAAATAGTGTGGCTGGAATGGAATATATCGAAGACTGCCTCACCGAGCAGCAACGATGGAAATCCATCGAAGCAAGCTAAGAAGTGATCGAGCCGATTCGGAAACTATGAGGCCAGACACAACTTATGGGAGCTTAACGATCAAGATTGAGCCGGAGGAAGGAAAGATGATCGAAAGATCAAGTTCGAGCCCAAAGCTGAAAGCAGCCGAACCCAAGTAGAATGACGTCGAGCAGTGATTTACCGGACACTACAATTGTGTCCTAGTCAAGTGAGAGTCCATTTTCAAATGTGTTCGAGCTGAGCAACCGAGCACTGATGTCAAGAGTTCTGAACACATTATTTACTTTGGCCTTGTGTGGCCTTGTTTTATTGGTCGCTTGTGACCGTTTTACTATTTTGCCCTAGAGTAGTCTATATAAACTCTTTTACATTTCATTTGTAGGAAGTCTAGTTTGGATGAATATTGAATGTAGTAGTTGCTATTGAGTGTCTCCGATGGAGCCGAACCCCGATGTGGGATTTTAAGAAAGTTGTGTCATTCGGTGAGAATCGTTTGAATAATCTTCTTCTTTGATCATTCAGTTTGCAAGAAGCATGTGACTTCTTGAGAATTGTTGCTTAGCATTAGGTGCGTCTTTTGTTTTCTGATTGTTTGGGACCGAAACCAGTTCTTCGGTATCATTCAATCGAAGTTAAGACTTGTCTTGCTTCTATCTTTACTTTATTGTTGTTATTTTCCACGTTTCTCTGGTTGTTAGCTTTACCTCCGGTTTAGCTTGCACCAGACGTCTAGGCTCAATTTGGGCTGCATCATCCTCCCTTTTTTGAAAGGATTTCGTCCTCAAAATCACTACATCAAGGCCTACAAGCAATGACAAACACAAGAAAAACTTCCTACTATGGAAGTAGGTTAGTGCAAATTGTGAGGAAAACACACTCTTAGGGGTCGTTTGGTAGAAAACGAGCTATACATGGATTGACAATTTATGGATTAGTAGTGCAATGATTGTTTTTAGTCATGTGTTTGGTTCATTATATTAAAACTTGGATAAAAATTGTATAACTCAAACTTGTATTGGTATAAAACTATATAAAATTTGTTTTCAATTATACCCTTGAAGTCTTATCCATGTATAAAGAACAAGGGTTTGCGGGTGGGTATTTTTGTCATTTCGTTGTTTATTTATTTATTAGTTAAAATGGTATTACTAATACCACATAGGCCTTGGTATTAAGTTATACCACAATTGGTGTACTAAATAATGCATGGATTAATAGTACTTGATCAAGTTTGGCTACCAAACAAGGGATAAAAACTTAATACAAGGATTAAATTAGTCAATACATCATATCAAACGACCTCTTATGGTATAATCAAGTATCAGAAGTAATAAAAAAGTTCATGTCTCCAAGGGAAACATCAAGTACTTGGCTCAACAAGGAAGTGCGCTCAACAAGGAAGTGCACTCAACACAAGAACAAGCAAAGAGACCTATAGGGCATGGAATATACAAATCAAACTTTGAAATTTCCTATGATCCCTAAGCTCATAACCAACACACCAAACCTTCAATGCAATGTTTTCACAGTGTGGCACATTGGTTTTGGCATGCTCAACTCTCAAGGTGTGATCAACATATGGGATGGAGTAAGCAAAATAGCTCGACCTACAACTAGTATCAATTACTCCACTCCCTTTCTTAAAAGCACTCATGCTCTCACGAAGAGGTACCTCCTCACAAGGCAAACCTTCAAGAAAGGCATTAATAATTCCTTCTTCATAATCACAACCCAAACAACCAAGAGTAGGGCCACTAGAAGAATCATCCACCTCACTCGAAATTTCAAACAAAGAATTGTCTATGGAGTCAAACCCTTTACATCATGGAGGTTCTAACTCATTCTCAACTCTAGTTCAATAGAAATCACCACCTCTAATTAAGATGCCCTCAAACAAAGGATAAGTAAAAGTAGACATCTCAACTTCATTTTTAAGCAAAGGTGAAGTATCAACATAGGTTCATCACCCACACTTGGGGAGTCATCATAGATAACCCTATCCATCTCATGCAATAGAGACTCCTCAAGGTCACTACCTTCCTCACTACAACACATAGGTCCACCAAAGGCAATTATATCAACAAGGGTATGATCAAACAACTCATCTTCCCCTTAATCAAAAATTGGTCGTGTGTCATAACAAGGTTCACAAGCATGGTCAGCTATCACTTCTTCACTAAAAAGAGGCTCATTAAACATTGGGCTCACATCATGATGTGGCTTATCAACCCTCTCAACTAGTGGTTCACATGCAGACACGAGTTAACCATTAGACTCTTCACTAGTTGCAAGTTCAATAGATGCATTACAAGCACCAACTAGCATTGAGTCCTCACAAGACAAGGAACTAAAATGCTCATGAAAAGGTGAAGAAACACTTGCACTTGATTTTCTTCCTTGAACACTCATAGCACTTGAAGTGTCATGTTCAACTCCTTCTTCATGAAGCTCACAATGAAGGTCTTCATCACCTTGTCTTTCTTCTAAAGTACATAGTTGAGGCTCCAATGGCTTGTCTCCAAGAGTACCTACACAAAATCTAAAACAAGAAGAAGAAAAGAAGAAGAAGAAGAAGAAGAAGAAGAAGAAGAAGATAAAGCATGGTTATAACAAAGGGTGTCCTCACTCTCAATTTGTCTTTCCTCTCCTCTCTTTTCTCTCATTTTTCTCTCAAGGCCAAGTGTAGATTTGGGTGATAATCCACTCACATCACTCCACACATCCTCTCTTTTTTCAACTCTAGGATTATTACTGATCATTACCTTACTTCTCTCAATATTTTGTCTCTCATGTACAAGTACATTGGGATGAGGCCCAAGAATGGCTCCACCCGGAGTAGGGAGACTCTTTACTTCAACCTGCAAGGGCATAACAGCAAGGTTTACACCTTCGAGCTCGATCTCCATGGGAGACTTAGCTTTAGCCGCCTCTTTAAGCTCTCTCATGCGCCAATAATCTTCACTCACTTGCTTAGTTGACAAAGGCTCAAGTATAAAACTCTTGCCCTCATTCTTAGCCATGTAAGTATTAGCTCGGCCATTATGAATCACATGTCTATCATATTGCCAAGGCTTACCCAACAAGATATGGCATGTTTGCATAGGGACAACATCAAACATAAGTTTATCATGTTAAGTCCCAATCTTGAACTTAATCAAAACTTGCTTATCCACTCTCAATTCCCCACACTCACTCAACCATTGCAAACGATACGGTTGTGGATGTTTAAAAGTAAGCAACTTCAATTATGACACCAATGTTTGGCTCACCATATTAGTGAAACTTTTGGAATCAACAATCAAAGAACACACTTGTCCCTCCACTCTACAACTAGCATGGAAAAAGTTCTCTATTTGCACATTCTCCTCCTTACCAATACTCATGGCACTCAAACTCCGACGTACCACAAGTCATGTTAAGCTCATTATCCTCCGCCACTTCCTTTTCACCCTCAACTCGCTCACCTCCTCCAACTCCCTCATCTTCGGGCTCTATTTCTTGCTCACACACCCTACCATCATCCATGATAACAATTGTTCTACGGGTAAGACAATCTTTAGCCAAATGTCTGTAGCTCGTACACTTGTGACATTGAAAAGAAGAAGCACTAGGAGTATGTAATTGAGTTTTAGAGTTACCTCCCAACTCCTTGGTGGTACCGTCTCATAGGGCTTCTTCATATCTCGGCCTCCACTAGCACCACCGGTACTTAGGCTTTTCCAATCACTAGTTTGGTTCAAGGGAGTAGATGTAGTGTTACCTCTATAGCAAGTGCCTTTCTCTTCTTTACTCCAATTTTCGGCTTCAATGGCGGCATTGTATGCATCTTGGAGTGAAAGAAACATGTACAACCTCAATTGAGAAGCCAAATCCCGATTTAGGCCATGCTTGAACTGGATTATAGCTTGATCTTCATCATCCCTCTCTATGTCAAGGGACATCCGGATCTTTTTAAACTCATTAAAGTATTCCTCAACGGGTTTGAAGCCTTGTTTCAATTAATAGAGCTTCTTGAGTTGTTCTTGCCTATGCTTTGGGGTGACATACTTCTCATTCATCACTTGTTTCAAATTACCCCAAGTAATGTGCTCGGGCAACCCAACTCTTCTTCTAGATCTCTTAACCGACTTACACCAAGTGGAAGCATAAGCTTTGAATGAGGCAATGGCATAAGTGGCCTTCTTCTCGTCCGACATGTCATTAGTTTCAAAAATCCGCTCCAAACTCACCATCCAATCCAAAAACAACTTTGGATCACTAGTCCCCTTGAATGATGGGATTTTCATCTTCATACTATTCAAATTGTGGTCATGATCCCTACAGGGTGGTTCCGGATAACCCTCATAATAGCCATCATATTCACGCTCCAAGTTGTTCTCCACATATCTCTCTCAAGGCCCTCGACCTAGCCCACGATCTCTATGCATACCACGAACTCCTTGCATTGGCCTCCTATTCGGATAAAGTGGCTCATAATCATCATGATCATTAACATGTTCGGGTAGCTCCCCTTCTTGAGCTACAACATCATGCTCAATGGGTACCACATTTCTTTGGGGTCTCATAAATGGTGGAACATTACCTTGAGGAATGGCCAAGTTGTGGGGAATTCCCAACACCCTATCATCACGGGCTACCTCTTGTCCGGGATCTTTTGGGACACTCGAGGTCCCTTCTCTTTCAATTTTCTCAAGCCTTAAGCTAATTGCTTTCAGCTTGGCCAAGAGGTAGGCCAAAGTGCCTTCCGGGGCCTCAATGGTCTTATCTCCTTCTCCGGCCATGACCCTACATGTATCAAAGACAAGAAGAGATTAGAGTAAAAATCCGTACATGCTCCCTCACCTTTTGAATGTCACTCGGGTACACTCAATTTAGTGGGGTAGGATCACTCAAGATTTATTCAACAAGGCTCCTCATATTAAACAACTTCTTCAATGATCTACCAAGTCTACATGAAGCAAAGTACTCTTCGGGTAGAGTGAGTTAATGCGACTCGATGAATGGACGGCTATTTAAATGAGCATTTGAAGTCAAGAAAGTTCTACGAGTCTTCTTTGAATCCCAATTCCAATAACGCAGGAGTATCCTAAAACGCTCAAGAACTAGTACTAATTAAGTAGAAGGAATACTCAAGAAGTACTAGACTGAAGTAATACAAGCAAATAAAACACGAAAACCTACGAAAAAACTACCTAGAAGCAGGTAACAGGGGGGAGGCACTCCGCCTGAAAACATCAGAGAGTGAAATTTCCAGAGGCGGTCCGCTCAAATCTGAAAATTCCTGCGATTTCCTGCAACTTCAATAATGGGTTTTGCCCGTTCTTCACCAACAAATCCAATCGATTTCCACTTGTTTTTTAATTCCAAGGGTACCCAAAGTTGCATTTAACTATTCCCAACAATCGCCAATGAATTTTAACACAAACAAATCAATAACAGACTTGGAATCAAGATTTGAAGCTTTTCAAGCAAGGGTTTCAAAGTTGGGGTCTCAAATCATCAATTTTCAACCCACAACACCAAATCATGTTATGAGGGTACCAAAAGAACGAGAATACATCATATAACAATCCCCAATAGTTTTAATCAATTGGGTATCCAAGTCCTAGTTGTTCTATGATTTTTTTTGTGATTTTCAAGTTTTTCAATTTTTTTCTTCTTTTTCTTTCTCAAGAACAACAATAACTAAAGATAATAGGCACAATGAACAGGACGAGGATTTGTAAGAACAAAACCTAGTCGTGCTCTAATACCAACTGATGCAATATAAAATACGCGGAAGCAAACAAGATACTTAGAGAAAGAAAGTAGGGAGAAAAGACATAGGAGCAAGACGTGGATTGAACAATCATCTAAGTAGAACTGAGGAACTAGTCTCGATACGCCTTAGAAGACGTCAAAGAACACCTATGCTAAGCAAACTAACCTCAAGGACACTTGATCCTTTCAACAACTTTGATCAAAAGGTTTGAAGTTCAAATGGATTCATCAAGTGAATTCAAGCCCAAACAAGGGGTTTCTTCATTGAAATGCTCTCAAGCTTTCATGTTTAATATTCAAAGTCATGTGTAAGGTAAATAAAATAAATGACCTGGGTAGGTATTTATAGGCTATCCTCATCCTATATAATGTCTAAAATAACCCCCCACAAGTTGAGTTTAATGAATAAGACCATGCAGTGTCAAAATAGTAATAACTAAGCCTCAAAACCTAGAATAAGCTATGTAGCCTCCGCTTCAGGGGGAGGCGGTCCGCCTCCAGCTCTAGGCAGTCCGCCCAAGAACTCTTGAGGGTGATTTTGTGAGGGGCGGTCCGCCTGGGTGCAGGAACGGTCCGCCTAGAACAACTTCCGAGAGCTTGATCTTCCATCCTTAGCAGCATTGAGGGGTGTTAGAGGGAGGCGGTCCGCCCATCCCTTGAGTCGGTCCGCCTTGTGCTGTAGCCTCATATACGCTCAAGTGCATGACCTTCAAGTTACTCCTGAAGCTTCTATCTCCCAAGCTCTTAGTTTTTCACCCTATGCTCCCTCTTTGCTTGGCTCTTAATGGATGGCGTCTAGGCCCAATTTAGATTGCATCACGCCCATAGTGGGGTAGGCCATTGTAGGTATTCTACGAAGGAAAAGGCGTAATCATGTCATGCAGTGACAATCATGTTATTCGAGATACTGGTAACGAGATCCAACAGATAATTCATAACTTGGTCAATACGATTGAAATTGTGAACAACTATTTAAGATCAAAACTCTGTTATCTGTCATCATGGTTGAAATCTTACTGGTGTACCATGCCTCATCATTCCTCACATAGAGTGATGCCAGTAGTCCAAAGGTTTATCAGTACAATCTTCGGGGAGGGGGGGGGGGAGGGTGGAGTCGGAAGTAGCAGGACCATAGCCATCATGGTCTGCGAGGCTCACCAGGAGATAGCCAAGAAGCCACGTATCAACACAATCGAGTTGACGACAAGGACTCGCAGCGAGTTCACCACCCTCACTATGATGCTTTAGTAATCACTTTGCAGGTACACGATGCTCGAGTCAAGCGTGTGTTGGTTGATCCTGCAATAAGGTCAACATTATTGGCAGGTTTTTTGCTAGATGGAGGTGCAAGATCATGTAATTCCCAATCCATACACCATAACCAGCTTTAACAACTCCAGTGAGAAGTCTATAGGAGAGATAATCCTTTAGGTACACCTTCTGGGAGCAACTTGAGTGGCGTCCTTCCAAGTAATGACATGCGACCTCTCGTATAACATTATTCTCGGGAGTTTGTAGATTCACGAAGTATGCGTAGCGCCGTCTACGGTTCACCAAATCCTTAATTACCTGACCCCTTAGGGGGTGAATGAAATTCAGGGGGAACAGAAGCTGTTCCGGAGCTATTATGTAACTTTTGTGATAGACGCCGCAAAAAAGAAGAGAAAAAATCAAAAGAAGAAGCTAGATATATTGCTTGGTCCCTATTTGGTCACAGTATACCTTTTGGGTTCGGAGTCCATAAAGCGGCTGGGTCTCAAGAGCCAGCCATCGCGCCTTCTGACCTAGAAGAGAAAGATAAGCCTGCCAAAGCTGCAGTTGATGACCTTGACCCATTGATCATCGACGAGAAGGTTCCAGATAAGAAATTTCATATGGGGGCCAAGCTCTCAGCTGAAGCCAAGCAGGAATATGCTATGTTTCTGCATGCTCGGTCAGGCACCTTCGCATGGACACATACGACATGCCAGGAATATCAACTAGTGTCATCCCACAGAATTTGAACGTCGACCCCAACTTCAAGCCAGTCAAGTAGAAGAAGTGACCGATCAGCCATGAAAAGGGGCTGACGGTCCTTGAGGAGGTCGAAAAGCTACTAAACAATGGTTCGCAAGAAGAATGGGAAGTGGAGGATGTGCATCGACTTCACAGATCTTAACCAAGCGTGCCTGAAGGATTCGTTCCTACTGCCCAACATCGACCAACTCATCGATTCAACGGTAGTCCATGAAGCATTAAGTTATCTGGATGCTTATTCAGGATATAATCAGATCCTCATGAACCCGATGATCAAGAAAAAAACTTCTTTCATCATGGTGGGGGACGTATTGTTACAGGGTAATGCCTTTCGGATTAAAAAATATTGGAGCAACATGCCAGAGATTAGTAAACCTGATGTTCAAGGAGAAGATTGGTAAGACCATGGAGGTTTACATAGACGATATGCTGGTCAAATCAGAATTCACCAAGGATCACATTGACCATTTAGAGAGAGTGTTCGATATCCTGAATGAATTTGGAATGAAGCTCAACCTATAGTAGTGTGCGTTCGGCGTGTCCTCTGGGATGTTCCTTGGGTTCATTGTTTCAAACAGGGGAATAGAAGCGAACCCCATAAAGATCGAAGTAATCGAGGCTATACCAGAGATCCTGAAAAATGAAGTTGAAGTTAAAAGGCTAAACAGCCGAATTGCAGCCTCAGCCGGTTCATCTCACGGTCGTCAGAGAAGTGCCATCAGTTTTTCAATGTGTTGAAGAAGAATAAAATCTTCAAATAGACAGAGCAGTGTAGCAAGGCACTTTGAGAACTGAAGCAATATCTGGCAAATCCCCCAGTTGCTAACTAAGCCATGAGAGGGAGAACTGTTATTGTTGTATCTAGCAGTATCCGAAGTTGTCAGCACTGTCTTGATACGAGAAGAGAAGGGGGTACAGTCACTAATGTACTTTGTCAGCAAGTCTCTTTTAGATGAAGAAACTAGGTATCAACACCTGGAGAAACTCGCACTTGCCTTCATCGTGGCTGCGAGGAAGCTATGACCATATTTTCAAAGTCACACCATTATCGTGATTTCGTCCTTCCCCTTGCAGACTATTTTGCACAAACCCAAGTTGTCGGGAAAGTTGGCAAAGTGGGCCGCTAAGCTCGGTGAGTATGACATCATTTATCAGCCTCGTACGCCCATTAAGTCACAGGTGCTTGCGGACTTTGTCGACGACTTCTATATCAACTTGATGTCGACAGCCGAGTGTGTGATCCACACCGATGGGGCCTCGAATGTAAAAGGGGTCGGACTTGGTTTAGTGATCAAATCCCCAACGAAGAGCGTATTCAGGAAAGCTATCAGCTGCTCCCAGATGATGAACAACAAAGCTGAATATGAAGCAGTAATTCAAGCTCTGTAATTGGCTTACATATTAGGGGCCAGGGAGATTAGTGTCAATTGCGACTCTCAACTCGTAGTCAATCAGGTAACCGGGAAATACACTGCCAAAGACGCCCTCATGCAGGAATACTTGGCCAAAGTAGTAAAGTGTTTGAAGAATTTTCAAAAATTTAAGATCAATCAGATACCGAGAGAAGAAAATGTGGAGGCTGATGCCATAGCCATTCTAGCGGCCATTGCAGATGTGAATGTAGATAGGCCGGTTTCTATCATTGAATTAACTTATGCGGATGTCAAATGCCATGAGGTCAACGCAGTGGTATCATTGTGGGACTGGTAACACCCGATCATTGAGTACCTGGACAAGGGATTACTTCCAGCAGACAGAAATGAGAGCATAAGGTTGAGAGCCCAAGAGGCCAACTATTGCTTAATCAACGGCAAGTTGTATCAACAGATATTTAGCGGACCTTTTGCTAAATGTTGGGACCCTCTCAAGCAGATTATGCACTCAGGAAAATCCACGAAGGGGCAATGTGGAAACCATTCCGGCGGGCGATTTCTGGCCCCGAATAGAAAACAACGCGAGCAAGTTTGCCCGACCGTGCAATAGCTGCCAGAGATTCTCCCATGTACTTCATCAGTTGGCAGAGTTATTACACTCAGTAATAGCCCCTTGGCCCTTCATGAAATGGGGATGGACATCATAGGACCCATGCCTAAAGCACCCGGCGCTGTCAAATTTCTGCTCATCATGATAGATTGTTTCACCAAATGGGTCGAGGTAGCAACTTACGCCTGGATCCGGAAACAGGAGGTGATAGAGTTTATATGGAAGAACATTATGTGCCGATTTGGCATTCGAGTGGAAATCACTTGCGATAATGGGCCTCAGTTTATAGGTGAAAAAATAATTGCTTTTCTAAAGGAATGTGAGATAAAGAGAATAACCTCTACGCCCTATCATCCTTCGGCCACCTAGTCAAGCAGAATCCACGAACAACACAATAGTGGAGAATTTGAAAAGGCGATTCAAGGAAGCCAAATGAAAGTGGCCAGAAGAACTGTCAGGAGTCCTATAGGCCTACCATACTACGTCCAAAGCCACACTGGAGAAACTCTGTTTTCACTGACATATGGAACATAAGCAATGATCTCCCTCGAGATCGGTGAATCTAGTTTGAGGCGGTCATTTACGGTGGAAGTATCTAATGACGAAGCTTTGTAAGCCTACCTCGATACTTTTGATGAATGGCGAGAAATAGCGGCCATACGCCTCGCGGTGTAGAAGCAACGTGTGGAGCAGTATTACAACGCAAGGGCTAATCTATGGTCCTTCAACATAGGGGATCTCGTCCTTTGCAAAGTTACTCAGAATATCAAGCAGGGTAGTGCAGGCAAACTCGCCCCAAATTGGGAATGGCCCTACAAAGTTCGAGGCATAGCTAGAAAGGTTCGTATGTTCTTGAAGACATGGAAGGAACATCCATTCCAAATATCTGGAACGTCACTTGGCTAAAGAAGTACTACTCTTGAAAGGCTCGATTAAACCCATATACTCAAGACATGTATTTTCTCCTTTCTTATTTCTTCTATTGTCATTATTTGTAAAAGGCACACAGCCCCTTTCTTTATGTTTACAAGGCTCCACGCCTTATTCATATCCAATGACGAAGCTTTGTAAGCCTACCTCAATACTTTTGATGAATGGCGAGAAATAGCGGCCATACGCCTCGCGGTGCAGAAGCAACGTGTGGAGCAGTATTACAATGCAAGGGCTAATCTATGGTCCTTAACATAGGGGATCTCGTCCTTTGCAAAGTTACTCAGAATATCAAGCAGGGTAGTGCAGGCAAACTCGCCCCAAATTGGGAATGGCCCTACAAAGTTCGAGGACATAGCTAGAAAAGGTTCGTATGTTCTTGAAGACATGGAAGGAACATCCATTCCAAATATCTGGAACGTCACTTGGCTAAAGAAGTACTACTCTTGAAAGGCTCGATTAAACCCATATACTCAAGACATGTATTTTGGTCAGTTTTACTTATTTATTCAGATCCATATATGATCCAACTATTCATAGCCCCGATCAAACCTCAGCTGAAGTGATACACTCACTTTTCGCTATAAAAAGTAGGGTACACTACTCGCTTCTAGCTCAGCCACAACGCATTACTCGTACATTGAACTCGTTAATTCAACACTTGCACCTACATGCCGACGAGAACGCCCATTCGCATAGTGCCAGAAAGTTTTAAATACTCGAGTAACTAAGCAGAGACATTCGAAGTCGGACGCAAAAGTGCTCGTTATCACACGAGCTAAAGTCGTCCCATTGTGAGCACAAACAGCCGTCTCCTACATATGCAACCTACGCCACCAACCATTGGTGCACAACAGACGTAATTGCCCGAGAAGGCTCACTGATAAATGTTCTAAATATCAGGACATTCAGAACGACCGTCACCCCCGCTGTCTCTCCTCACTGATCTCTGGAGCTTCTGCCGCCGCAATGCAGCGGTGCTCAGCTTATTGTCAGTTCAAATCAACTTCGCTTACACTGGGGAAAGATGTTCCTGAAAATGATGAAGAGAACATGAGCATCCATAAAGTGCAAGATGCAGAAGACATTAATCCAGGTTCAGATAACTTAATGGCTATTGTGGGGCACTTGTTTATTTGGATGTTTTCTGACATGCTCCACACTTTGGTGCTTGCAGGAAAAAGTTCTCCTCATCTTCCTTCGTCATGTACGACTTGGAAATTAAAAGTTCTCATCCTCCTTCACCATTCGTATATTTTTTGTATTTTGTATACAAATGTCTATATCCACCCTTTTTTGTATGTGTATGTGTTTGTATATATGTGTATGTTGTTGTATGTTTGTGTAGAATGGATAGTTATTTGTATTTGTATTTTTTGTATTTTTTTGTATGTGTAGTGTATATCTTTTGTATGTTTTTGTATATTTGGTTGTGTATAGTTTCAAACAGTAAATTTTTAAAGTTTTGCAATGTATATATTTGTATTTTTGTATGTTACATCTTGTAGATCCAAAAAAAAAAATCCGGTGGTGGCAGCGGTGGCCGGCGGTGGCTTTCGATGGTCAGCGGTGGCTGGCCGGCGCTGGTGAGTGGTGGCAGCACCTCCAGGCAGTGTTGGGTGGGTGTTGGGTAGGAGAAAGTAAGGAAGAAGGAGATGAAACCATAAATGGTAGGTTTTGTTGAAATATGTGTATGGAATGTGAAAAAACTATTATTATATTGTGTAAAGTTATAAAGTATTGCTATTTTTTGTAAATATAGTGTTAGGGTTGTATATTTGTGTAAATCTCCCTTAATAAAATTAGTCAGCTTAGTGTCCTTTACTTAAAAAATAAAAAATAAATTAGTGACCAAGATTGATTCAAGTTTGAGTGAATTAGACAAAAGAAGTGGGGAAAAATAACTTTTAACTGTAAACATTTTATTATATTTCTAAATAACAGCATAAACTTTGGAATATGTGCTTAATGATTAGTAAAAATTTGATAACAAATGTAACATATCTACTTATCAGTGACAATAAATACATAATTACGATTATGTTATGTTATGTTATAGATTCATTTAATAGTGGATGTCCATTCGCTGAAATCATGTTGTCCATTCAATTCTCATATACATTCCATTCAATGAATCCATGAGAGTTGTAACTTTAGGGTGATTACATTCTGACAAAGTGTACTTCACTTTTGAACAATACAAATAAGAAAAGCTTTATCTCCTCTTTATATTTCTTATTGTTGCGGAATGAACATAGCTTAATATAAATATTTATTTATTTCTTAATTTTTCTTTCTTAATTAGAGTTTAGTGGACAGAATAGACAAGTTATTCAACATATTTTTTCTATTACATGGTATCAAGTTGTTAAGTTTCGAGCTTAAAACTCTATTTCGCCGATTGCTTGCGCCACAGATAGGAGTGATCAGTTTGTCTCACCACCACCTTAGTGAGACTTAGGGAGGGATCGCGATCAAAATTTCTCATCTATTATGACTATTGAGCATTGGATGGAGGAAAGTACCATTATTTTTTATCAATTTAAATTTTTTGGATCATTCATATTATGTTAGTATATCCTATTTTTCACTCTTTTTTTACTTTTTCTTTTGTTGGTGGCTGGATTATATCTTGAATATTTAAAAATAAGAATTTGACTACTTCTATGATTGCATCATCACGCTTTAATTGTAGCTAACCCCCTTTTTCCCTATAATTGGAGTTTCTGCAACAACCCTCAAACTTTTTAGATTTTAGAAAACTATAAATAAGAATATTAAAATTTAATAGTGATAATTGTGAATCAAATGAGACCTCAAGTTTTAAATTCATTTTATATGGATAAAGAATAATTAATTTTGTGACATCTAGCAAAGTTTGAAACAAAGTATGAAGGTCTAAGGTTTAAAATAAACCAAGAATAATGAATATGAAGCTCCCTTAGAACAAATAAAAGGAAATAGGAAGCTCTCTCACAACCGAGCTCGCCGCGTGAGCAAGGCTATTAGACGTGTCCTTTCACCGTAATTTCATAATTAGTAGAAAAGCCCATGGCTAGCCCCACTTTATAAAAGTTTTTGAATTTCAGAATTGAGAGCAACCATCAACACTTTGGATGTTTTGAGAGTTTTAGAGTAGGGATTCAACCTAGGGTTTATTTATACCATTAGAGATAAGTTTCCGCACTATTTTGTTAACTTAAGCTGAATTAATATTAATATAACAAGGATCGACCTCCAAATATATGGATCTCCTCTAAGTTATCAAAATTCATCAAAGGACTAAAAGCTAAGGTTTTGAGATATTGTTGTTCTGTAAAACATACTGAAAGGGCCCATCTCATTTATTAATGGAAAATTTACACCATATGACTACCCTAATAGCTTAATTACATAATATACCAATACTTTTAAATATTTACACTATATAACAATACTTTCTACATTTTTACAAAACATACCATTTTCATTTCCCACTCTCCCAAACTCAAAACCCTAATTTCTTCTCTCTCTTTCTCTTCCCTCCTCCACCTATCCACCCATCCACCCCGTCGTACCCTCCCCCTCGCCGGAACCCTCCCCCCCCCCCCCAATCGCTACTTCTATTCTCACGGCGGCTGCTGCCACTGCTCCGATCTGCTCCTCCATCATTTTTTTTGTTTGTATGTGTATTTTATTTGTATAAACGTGTATAAGGTTTGTATTATGTGTATGTGTATGTTTTTGGTGCATCAATACATTAAATTTTTTTTGAATATCTTTGTATATTGTTGTTTTTGTGTATATATGTATATACCTTTTTGTATTAATGTGTATGTGTATTTTTTGTGTCTAAATACACATTAAAATCGTTTCAAATGGCTATTGTATTTTTTGTATTGTTATTGTATATTTTTATATTTTTGCATTTTCAATTGTATGTTTGGAATATTTTTGTTGTGTATGTATGTTTATGTATTTTTTTATTGGTTAAATATATTTTTTTAAAGTATAAATTAGTAGTTTTGTATGTTTTCCAGATTTACAAAAAAAAAAAAAAAAAAAAAAAGATTTCCGGCCACCTGCCACCGGCGGCCGGCGACTGGCCACCTGAAACTGAGGCAGTGGCTTGGGGGAGAAGAAGAAAGCTTCATTTTCATGATTTTGTTGAAACTTGTATATGTTTTGTGAAGAAACTATTGGTATGTTTCGTAAAATGGAATAGTATCGGTATTTTCTGTAAATTTTTTATTAGGGTTGTATATTTGTGTAATTCACCCTTTATTAATTAAGCCGCCGACCCATTAAAAAGACACAACATCAATGAAAAACTAATACTAAGAATATTTCTTCTACCACTTCAAAAACTGCCAAGTACAACGATAATTACTCACTATTATCTGGTTTTCTTAACAACAGTGGGCTAGACAAATATTTCTTCAGGCCCCTTAGTGTTTGCTGACACTCACGTGTCTATTCAAAGTCCTTTTATTATTTGATATTGAAAAGAATCTATGACCTCTCTTTGAGGATCTCGAGATGAACCTTCCAAGAGCAGCTAATAGTTCCATAACCTTCTTGCTAATTAACACAACTAGAATGTCCTCTATTGCTTTAATCTTGTCTAGATTAACTTCTATGCCTCTGTCAGACACAATAAAGCCCAAGAAATTTTTTTCTGATAAGACTTCAAACACACGTATTATCCTTTGTCAAATGGTCAGCATGATCCTGTGCATGACGACATTCACCAATATATCATACACATAACTTCCATAGTCTTTCCAATGTGATATTTAAAAATTTAATTGACCAACCCTTGGAAGGCCACCCCTGGATTCTTCAAAAAGAAGGGAATTATGTTATAGCAATAAGTTTCCCATTCTATTATGAAGGACATATTTTCTTGGTCATCTTGAACCATTCAAATCTTATTATATCCCAAAAACTTAGCATTTCATGTCCATCCGTCGCGTCCATGAGTTGATTTATGCTGGGTATAGTAATTACATATCCTTTGGGCAAGCCTTTTAAAATACTTAAAGTCTATACAAATTCTCCACTTGTTGTTTTTTTTTTTTTTTTTGCACCACCACCACGTTGGCTAATCAGTCGGGGTAGTACACCTTTCAAATTGAATCATCTTTTAGCAACTTGTCCACCTCACCGAATATAATTTTATCCCTGACTGGTCCCTGATTTCTTCTTTTTTTCTTGATATGAGGATAAGTAGGATTCACATTGAGAGTGTGAGAGACTCTTGAGAAATTTCTCTAATATATTTATGACTCCAAAGGAAGATGTTATGGTTAGATTGTAAGAAATTCAAAAATTCACCAGTAGTCGTGACTGAGTTCCAAGTTCATGTACCATTTCCTCTCGGAATTCTCTTTGAAGAGATCTGCAAAGTTAAGTTGGTCAATGGTTGAATTCTCGGGACCTGGATCATCGGGTTTAACTGGCATATCCACGATATCTTGAATGTCACTTTCTTCTTTTTTTCCTTCCTATTTTTCAGATGTGTTTTCCTTTGTTTCCAACACGATAAACATCTTGGAAAAAGAACATGTGAGAATTAACGAGGTCTTGGAACAATTGATAATTCCTGGCCCCATGATGGGCGACAGACTATTTAGCCAAAACTCAACTTAATAGATTATACAATTAAATTTGTATTTGGGCCGCAAGAATATAATTGTATATAGACTATTAGTTATCAACCTAAGTAGAGTAAAGTAAACACATATGATAAAGTAAAAAAATGAGTAAATAAAGACTTCTTAATGCCGTGCTCAGGGACTACAACAACAGATCTTGAAATGTAACCGTAGAGTAAAAAGAGTAGAGAGAGAGAGAGTTTTACTACAAAAGAATCATATTTTGACGTCGGATTTTGACTGATAGACTTAGCTACAACGATATTAACTTTGGACTAACGATGAAAAAAGGAAAATAGCGACAGTATTCATGTTTAGTGACGGAATTGGTAGCTTAGCAACAAAAATATTCTATTGCTATTTCCAATTTTTTTTAGTAGTTTGTATGAGAGATTATTATTGGTTTTAGAAAAAATCAGATGGGTTACAAATGAACAAAAAAAAAATTATATAGTTATTACAAGGCCTAATAATATCTCTATTAATGAGAATGTATAATTACTCTACGAAGCATAATAGAAGGATCGTAACCATGTAAATTAATGTTTATAACGGTCAGCCCCTGGAATCCTACCTTCATTAATTACTTCTTATCAAGCTAGACTTGATTTCTGTACCTAGGAAGACCGTAGCTGTCAGATTACTCTGACAAATCTAAAATTATCAGATTGTTCGTGTTCTCATGTGCAATGTGTCATACTAGAAGTGACGTATAATTTTATTCAATAAAATATAATTAGCACTTAATAGCCAAGTGTCGAGCCTTAATTACTAAAGTAAAAAGTTACGGGGGAGCTACAATAACAACAAAAAGTTCAAGGGTCAATTAAGAGAAACATACATTATCTTTGGGTTTGCTTCCAAATTAAATAAAAGGCATTTCTTTTGAGGTTTCAAAAAGTTTTTAGTAAAGAAAAAATGTAAGTAAATATAAAACTGATGGACAATATGAGCAATTTAATAAGCAATAAAGGGTTTAGGCAGGGTTTTAACAATGAACACCAGAATTTAACTAGACTCATCAACTAGAGAACACAAAAAAAGTTTTTGCAAGACACATATCCCTACTTTTCAGAATTGACAAGGGAGCAGTGTTTGGCTTACACGGCTATTGAGAATATTTGTTTGAAATGACCTCTTTGATAATGATTGGTGCCCTCAGACATAATTTATTTGATCTCCTTGTTCTCTAATCTCTTTTCATAGTGTTTCTTACGCTTGCATCTCCAAGGAGTCCCTCAGTTCCTGAATCAATGGGATCCTCACTTTCTGCATTTTTCCTCTCCAGAACTGTAGTTCTCATAGTTCTTTGAAACTGTCGACATTAGCGTAGCCTCGAGCTGCCTTTCCCACTGTTGTTGCCATGTCATGAAGTTAGCCATCATTCTTTTCCACACCTGGCGTGTTGCTGACTGGACTGGGAATTCTCGTTAGAGGTCGGCCTCGACTGCAAAGTCTTGAGTTTGGCATGGAAGGTTGTGTAGAGTTTGCCCTGTTCCTAACATGATAAACAGATTTGGCAAAGAGCAAGTGAAGAATTAAAGAGATATCTGAATAATTAACAATTCTTGGGCCCCTCGTTGGGTACCAAACTGTTTGACTTAAATTTTAGAATTGAAAAATTAACCAATTAAATTTATTATTTCTGCTACAAACAATTTAATTATATTAAGAAATTAATCAAAATCAAGAAAGTGAGTAACAATACAAGTGAAGCAACAATGAATAAAATAGAGAACATAGTAAGAAAATGCTTATTTTGGGTAAAGAACAAGCTTGAACTCTGGCTGGCCACAACAATCCAGACTTAGAGCAAGAAAATAATAAGGCAAGAGAATAAATTGTATATTGCTTTTTGTCAAATCAGATGGATTACCGCAATGGAGAAATGAGGTTTATATAGCAACTCCTAGACCTAGTAACTTCCTAATAAATTAAAGTTCATTGATGATATTCGTTATCGCCACAGTGCTATCGCGCTAGGACACGCGCGATCGCATGACATGAGTAACAAGAGCTTCGCAATCGCGGCTATGGTCACGCGATCGAAAAGACAATTGCCTTCAACCCTTGTCAGCTTCCTGCACGATCGTGTCTAATGCCTCGCGATCGCGTTGTTCATCTTTTCGTCCTTGCGCGATCGCGTCTGATATCTCGCGATCGCGTTGAGAAGCTTCTTGACCTTGCGCGATCGCATCCAATGTCTCGCGATCGCGGTGAGCATTTTCTGGTTCTGAGGCAGAGAGCTTGCAAACAGGTCCTGAAGCCTCCAAAATTTGCCCTAGCAGCTCCAGTTGTGACACGATCCGGAATCTGATTAGGCCGTGTGGGCATACGGAATGAAAGCTGGCTCACCCTGACAGCTGAAGTCGTCTTCGCTCATTCACAACGTGGCGAACTCAATTCTGGAGCGAGCCTGCCGAAACGAAATAGATAGACAAAAACAAACAACAAACAAGGGTGAGTCAAAAGGACTCAATAAGTGTGGCAGACTAGCCACCTCAAAGAATAGGATAGCTAGCCAGGGAGAAAAAAATAGATATGCCAAATTCCTCTTATTTAAATTATAAAAAGGCAGAGCCAGATAATAACCGGAAACAGATATGAAATGGCAAACACATGAACAACCAGGAACGTAAGATAACCAAAACATATAGATATCCCGAACATATCAACAATCAGAAATACATCCTGTTGCGGCGTCCAACCCGATCCATATAATTATCCTGCTGCGGCGTGCAACCCGATCTATATATTCATATCGTCGCGGCATGCAAACCGATCCATATATTTATACCGTCGCGGCGTGCAACCCGATCCATATATTCATCCTGTTGCGGCGTGCAAACCGATCCCCGCAACCCAGAATACGGGCCAGAAATATATAGGTAAACTGAGATATATCCACGACATAGTGTACAAACCGCATACATAAAACACAATACACACAATAGTCAGTATGCAGTGCAATGAGATGGGATGAATGCGGTACAATGCAATGCAGTCATATATGCCTGATAACTATCTCCGGCACGAGACTCTCATCGTCTACTAGGAGATATATGCAAAGCTGACCCTTCACCGGCTCAGGACTCTCATAGATTACCGGGAAGTATATGCAATGATGACCCTTCACCGGCTCGGGACTCTCATCGATTACCGGAAAGTATATGCAATAATGACCCTTCACCTGTGCGGGACTCTCATCGCCAAAACGGGAAGTATATGCAATAATGACCCTTCATCGGTGCGGGACTCTCATCGCCAACTGGGAAGTATATGCAATAGTGACCCTTCACCGGTGCGGAACTCTCATCGACAACCGGGAAGTATATGCAATAGTGACCCTTCACCGGTGTGGGACTCTCATCGCCAACCGGGAAGTATATGCAATGATGACCCTTCACCGGTGCGGGACTCTCATCGCCAACCGGGAAGTATATGCAATGATGACCCTTCTCCGGTGCGGGACTCTCATCGCCAACCGGGAAGTATATGCAATAATGACCCTTCGCCCGTGCGGGATTCTCATCACCAACCGGGAAGTATATGCAATGCTCTAAACCAGAGTGCAATGCTCATATGTTCAATGCAATACCAACAACAGGGCATAACATATAATATACAATGTAAATTCAAAGCTAAGGCATAATGAGTACGCCTATCGGCAGCTACACACGTAAGGAAACACGTGGTAGAAAATCCACGAGGCCAAGTGCCTCCAAAGAAATGGATATAAACACTTATCTCTTCCAAAAGTTAGCATTGCTAATCAATAACCGCTTTTATCCTTTGGTTCCATTGCCAAACGATCCCACTGGTTTCAATAAGCAGAAAAATATATCAACTTAGGCTAAAGGATTCATTCCTCACATTTTAGGGCAATCCGGTTAGGAACCTGATACCCTATTCACATATGCAAAAGGCAGGTCAGGCCTATGTACAGGGTTTATGGTCACATAACCAAACCCTAAATAAATTATATTTATGTGTTGCCCATAACTCACTGAGTACGAATATATAATTAATTCCATTATCGGTGTCCATTTGACCCTTTAAACTATTAATTGAACTTATTAAAACGATGTCTAATATTCAAAGTTTTACCGTTAAAACATATTCAAACACACGTAATAAACTCAAATAATATATTAAGATCATTACCTGAATATTTCGGGGTGAAAATTCTATCTTTTCTCCAGCTCTATTTTCATATTCTGGCATTTTTCTCGCTGTGTCATCTCTGTTTCTCGTATTTCTCTATTTCTGTTTATTTTCTCTATTTCTATTCTTTCCTATCAATTATGAGCTTATGTAAAGCTCTTAAAGCTTAATTAGAAGCTCATCCAACCGCCTATAACTTTTCTCTTCTTTGTTTTGTCTTTTCTCCTTTTTTTTGTTTTCTTTTATTTTATTTTTTTTCTTAACGAAAATTAAAACAGTGTCCTACGATATTCGAAATAATTCTAACTTTTGCATACGAGTTATACAAAATATATGTAACATACTCGCGAAGGCGGATCTCAGATCGGGTTCCCGAAACTCAAGAAGCGAATTTAAATGGAAAAAAAAAGTCAAATTATTTAACTTTCGGCATTTTAGCGGGAACTAGCCGAACAACATCGAAATTAACTGTTGAAAGTTCATAAAAGTTACAAATAATAATACGAACCTAGCGGCGCTTTCGGATTTCGAATCGGAGATCGTTCGCCAAAACCGAGTTCAAAAATCTCTTTTTAATATTTATTAACAATAAAAACTGAAATCTTCTTCCGATACGTACAAAACGAGGTCTGATGTAGCTCAAATTTTACAGACATGTCCTAATGGATATTTCGGATATTTTAAAATTATCGGCAGGCCAATCGGAGTCCTAACTTCCGAAACGACTAACCGAAGTTGTTTCATTCTCCTCCACTTAAACTCTCGTTCGTCCTCGAACGAGCCTAAATCTAAAGAAAAATTCGCACAGATTACAAAAGAACTTGAACGACCTTCATAAGCTACTCCACGGACATTATCTCATGATTGCAGAATCACGTGCGGGCACCCGACATCCTCCCCTAGACCCGTCGGGCGAACCCATACCAATTAAATTAGGAAAATAAATATAATTCAATTCATAAATAGGAACAAGACTTAGAAAAAGAAGCACAGACATACTGATACCTCTAATCTGTACAAAAGAAATTACAGCTGACTACCCAACATACTAGGTTTAGGGCTATCCAGACTAGACATCTAAGAGTACAGAAGAAAATAAATACCTCCTAAAGGGAGCAAATGTCACTGAAATAATAAACATATAATGTACAGTGTAAATTCAAAGCTACGGCGTAATGAGTACGCCTATAGGCAGCTACACACGTAAGGAAACACGTGGTAGAAAATCCACGAGACCAAGTGCCTCCAAAGAAATGGATATAAACACTTACCTTGTTGCAAAGTAAGTACATCCACTCAATAAC
Organism: Petunia x hybrida; assembly: GCA_037355625.1. Lineage (NCBI taxonomy): Eukaryota > Viridiplantae > Streptophyta > Magnoliopsida > Solanales > Solanaceae > Petunia > Petunia x hybrida. The sequence goes on along the minus strand of JBBBVM010000502.1, from coordinate 193,453 downwards.
CGCTTGTCCTTTGGTTTCGTTGCCAAACGATCCAACTCTATTCAATAAGCAGAAAAATATATCAAATGAGGCTAAAGGCTTCATTCCTCACATCTTAGGGCAATCCAGTTAGGAACCTGATACCCTATTCGCATACGCAATACGCAGGCCAGGCCTATGTACAGGGTTTAAGGTCACATAACCAAACCCCAAATAAATTACATTTATATGTTGCCCATAACTCACTGAGTACGAATCTATAATCAGTTCCACTATCGGGGTCCAATTCACCCTTTAAATTATAAGTTGAACTTATTAAAACGATGTCTAATATTTCAAGTTTTATCGTTAAAACATATTCAAACACACGTAATAAACTTAAATAATATATTAGGATCATTACCTGAATGTTTCGGGGTGAAAATTCTACTTTTCTCCGGCTCTTTTTCTCATTTTCTGGCATTTTTTTTCCTTTCTCTACTTTTGTTCTCGTTTCTGTTATGTTTCGTTTCATTTCTGTTCCGTAGTTGTAAACTAGATAAGGGCCACCGCCCATGGTCACTTGTTCACCTTGCATTTTCTTTCATTTTTTGTCTTTTTGTGTTTTGCCTTTACTCTTTTTTTTTCCTTTAAAATTCACTGCTACGGTAAAAATTAAAACGGTACCCTACGATATTCGAAGTAATCCCAAATTTTGCATACAAGTTATACAAACTATATGTAACATACTCGCGAAGGCGGATCTCAAATTGGACTCTCGAAACTCAAGATGCGAATTTAAATAGAAAAAGTCAAATTATTTAACTTTCAGCATTTTAGCGGAAACTAGCCGAACAACATCGAAATTCACTTTCGAAAGTTCAAAAAAGTCAAAAATAATCATACAAACCTAACGGCACTTTTGGATTTCGAATCGGAGTTCGTTCGCCAAAACTGAGCTCAAAAATCTCTTTTTAATATTTATTGTCAATAAAAACTGAAATCTTCTTCCGATGCCTACCAAACGAAGTCTGATTTAGCTCAAATTTTACAGACAGGTCCTAATGGACATTATAAATATTTTAAAATTATCGGCACGCCAATCAGAGTCCTAACTTCCGAAACGACCAACCGAGGTCGTTTCATTAGAACCCTTACCAATTAAATTAGGAAAATATATATAATTCAATTTATAAATAAGAACAATACTAAAAAAACACAGACATACTAATATCTCTAAGCTGTACAAAAAAAAATTACAGCTGACTACCCGATATACTAGGTTTAGGGCTATCCAGACTTAGACATCTAAGAGTACAAAAGAAGACATATACCTCCTGAAGGGAGCAAAATGCATTTGAAATAATGAACAATAAACTGGTGGCCATCCGAAATGAAAGCTGGCTCACCCTGACAGCTGAAGTCGTCTTCGCTCCTTCACAACGTGGCGAACTCAATCCTGGAGCGAACCTGCCGAAACAAAATAGATAGATAAGAAACAAACAACAAAAAAGGGTGAGTCAGAAGGACTCAATAAGTGGGGCAGACTAGCCACCTCAAAGGATAGGATAGCTAGCCAAGGAGAAAAGAAACAGATAAACCAAATTCCTCTTATTTAAATTATAAAAAGGCAAAGCCAGATAATAACTAGAAACACGTATGGAATGACAAACTCATCAACAACCAGGAACGTAAGCTAGCAAAAACATATAGGTATCCCGAACACATTAACAATCAGAAATACATCATGTTGCGGCGTGCAACCCGATCCATATATTCATCCTATTACGGCGTGCAACCCGATCCATATATTTATACCGTTACGGCGTGCAACCCGATCCATATATTTATACCATTGCGGCATGTAACCCGATCCATATATTTATACCGTTGCGGCGTGCAACCCGATCCCCGCAACCCAGAATACGAGCCAAAAATATATAGGCAAACTGATATATGTCCACAACATAGTATACATACTGCATACATAAAATACAACACAATACACACAATAGTCAGTATGCGGTGCAATGAGATGGGATGAATGCGGCACGATGCAATGCAGTCACATATGCCTGATACCTATCTCCAGCGCGGGACTCTCATCGTCTACCAGGAGGTATATGCAAAGATGACCCTTCACCGGCTCGGGACTCTCATCGATTACCAGGAGGTATATGCAATGATGACTCTTCACCGGTGCGGGACTCTCATCGCCAACCGGGAAGTATATGCAATAATGACCCTTCACCTGATAAGCCCCAAATCGAGACAAGACACCTTCCAACACTTTCCAACATGTACCAAGCTTGGAAGATACAAAGGACTTGAGGTCATGGGCTTTGGAAGTGTTCCGGATGGTTTCAACATTAGGCTCCACGCCTAAGGAGGAGGAAGAAGGCCCAGCACAGCCAGGCGCCCCGCCTAGCCCAGGCGCCCCGCCTAGGAAGCTCACTGCCTAAGTGTGCAAAATGGTGCCAGGCGCCCCGCCTGCCTAGGCGCCCCAGCCCAGGCGCCCGCCTAGCCCAGGCGCCCCGCCTAGCTTCAGCATGATCCAGGCGCCCCTCCCAGCCCCAGGCGCCCCTCCTAGCTACTGAATTTATGTTTCTTTTACTGTTTTGCCCTACGTGGCTTATTTGGTGAACCTTATTAGTAAGGGTATTTAAGTCATTGTGTAAGCTTGGGAAACACTATAAATAACCAAGCCTAGCTTATTTTACAGTCAGTTTTTTAATGATGAATTGAATACTGTAAAGAGTGAATCTCTTTGGGTTTATGAAAACCAACCTTAGTTTTGGGACTTGTAGTTCTTCTAGCGGATCTAGATGAATACTTTTCCTCTCCGACCATTCTACTTGCGTGCTCGCGTTAGCTCGAGGGTAGTTGCATAGCGTAGGTGTTCTTGTCCTTCTCTCGGGGTGTAACGGAACAAGTTCTCCGTTGCTACTTGGGATTAGAGATCGAGTTACGTCTCGTTCTTATCTTTTACTTTTTCCGCATTTGATTCTTATCAGTTTGGTATCAGAGCAAGGCTCGGGTTTTGTTTCTACAAACCCCCGACCCTTGATTCTTCGTGCCTAGTATCCTCTTTTAGTTTTCTTGTTGTTGAAGATATTAGAAAGGAGAAAATTGCAAAAAAAAAAAATTGAAAAATTGAAAATTACAAAAATTTGGTGTAACTTGTTGATTTGGATGATTTGTGATATGGGTGTTATGGATTCTTGATCGTGATTGATTTCCCGTTACTTGGATACCAAAATTGTTTGGATTGTTGGAGTTTGAAAATTTGAAACCCCAAAACCCCTTAAACCCTTGATGAACTTGTTCTTGATGAATTTTGGCTTGATTCTTGGGTTGGACTGATGCTTGATTGAAATTTGTTATTGGGGATTGAACTTCAGTTAAAAACAAACGATTTGATACCAATTTTGTGGGATTTGAGTATGTATAACACCAAGTTTGATGAATCACAATCCATTTGGAAGACCCTTTGAAAAACCCTTTGTTCTTGAAGTTCTTGATATTAAACCTTGATTTGATTGATTGTTTGGTTGATAATTTGATTGGGTTTTGTTAAGGAAGATCAAACACAACTTTGGGTATCATTGGATTGTGAAAACAAGTTGAAAACATCGGATTTGGAGCTTGAAAATCGACTTGAAACGAGTTTGGAACGAGTTGGGAAAGGCTTCAGGCCAGGAGCCCCGCCTAAGCCAGGCGCCCCGCCTGACTTGGCTACTGCCTAAGTCTCAGGCGCCCCGCCTAGATCCAGGCGCCCCGCCTAGAACACTGCACAAGCTAGGCGCCCCACCTGAGTTTCAGGCGCCCCTCCTGAGTGCTGAACGTATTGTTTCGGGTAGATTTTCATAGGTATTTCCCTTTGTTTGATAACATAACATCTAGTTAGTGCTACTTTGAGTAACCGTTCTACTTGAATAGTGCTAACCTTTTAATTGCTACTAGGATCATCGTGCCTAGGAAAGAGACTAGAATTCAAAGAAGATCCGTAGTATCTTTTGATTCAAGTCCTCACTTCAAAGTGCTTAGCGTACATCGAGTCACTTAAACTCCATTCCGAACCATTACTTGGGTGCATTAGTTGATTGATCTTGCCATTGTGATTACTAAGAGACAAGAAGGTCTTGAGTGGAAAAAGGCTTGAGTGGTGAGAACAATAGAGTGTGGTCACAAAAGCCAACGACCTTGAGTGTATACGCGAGTGGAAAGAAAATTGAGTGACATCTTTTGAGTGATACACGTGAGGGAGTGAACTTGTGAGGTCCTTAACTCTTTGGTTACAACTATGGCTTCGGATGACGATTGTGGAGGGTACGACTCATGTGGAGATGATGGAGACTATGGTTCCTATGGTGATGATGATGGGTATTGCTATGACGATTCGGGGAACCAAGGCTCATATGATGAAGAAGCGGGTCACTATGTTGATTATGAAGGTGAAGAAGACTATGGGGCTTGCGAAGACGAATGTGAAGAATCTTGTGCTCCAAGTCAAGAATATGAAGATAGTGACGCTTCAAGGTATGACGACCCTACTTACTCTTCTTGTGATGAATTTGTGCATGATGATAGTGACGTAGAGAGAATTGGTGATGAGGTTGATTATGAGAATTGTTCATTTGCATCTTCTCTTGATGTTGCTTGTGGTGAGCAAGAGAGTAGTAGAGGACCTTCCCATAGTATGGGAGGTGGTGGTGGTTGTTCCATGGGAAATGGGAGGGTTGCATCTTCTAGTTCCCATGAGAAGAGTGGAAGGAGGAATGGTATTGCTCTTACCCTTACGGGGGTGCATTGCTCTAGTAGTGGTGGTAGGAGTGGTGTTATGGGCTATGGAACCAAGGCGAGAGGCAATTATGGGTTCCATAGTGGTACTACTTCCTCGACTTCCAACAACACTTCTAATGTTGGGGGAGTGACGGGAAGTGGAGGATATTCTAGTGGTGTTGCCACTAGTGGAGGGATAAGGAAAACCCGAGTTGATGGTAATACTAGTCTTGGACATTCAAGCTCTTCTTTGGATGTGCCTATACGAAACTTGGGTAGAAGTAGGTTTGTTGTTGGGGTAAATAGGGTTGATGGACACTTGCTCCAAATTGGTGGAACCGATGCCAATTGCATTAACCCGAGAGTAGTTCAAATGTTAAACATACCATGCCATGATCTAAAGTACCCCTATGAGTACAAAGGAGTTTGGGTGTTCAAGGAGGCACGGGTACTCATATCTCATAAGGGTTACAATGAGTATGTTTGGTGTGATGTGTATCATGTACCGAATGTGGGAGTTTGGCTAGGTGACCCATGGTTGCACAACAAGGAGGTTCACTATGATGCTAAACGGGATTTGTATCTAGTGGCCACGGGTCAAGGGATTTATGAGTTTGCACCTTACGAAAAATGGGGAAAGATGTTCGTTGAGATGCAAGCTAGGATCATACAATGGAGGGGGGAGCGAGAACTTCAATCCATGGGCAACAATGTGCAAACGAGAAGTCCTACAAATACAAGCAATGGTGGGACTAGTTCTACAAAAGGGTTGACAAATGTCAACAAGGTGAGGCCGAAGCCACAAGCTCCAAAGCCGAGTGGTTCACCAACAAAGAAGAAAGAGACCTCAAGTGATGAGTCTCTTAGTCCTAGATTCCGGGTTGATGTAAAAAGTCCACCTACTCCGGCTATGGGTATTCTTGGGCCTCGTCCCAACTCACCCGAATTTGTGAGACAAAAGATTGAGAGGAGTAAGGGAGTGACCGGTGACATTCCTCGAGTGGAAAAAGGAGAGGATGTGATGAGTGATGTGAGTGGGATGTCACCACCCGAATCTACACCTAACCTTGAAAAGAAAATGAGAGAAAAGAAAGAGGGAAAAAAGAGTGAGGACACCCCTTATTCTAACCTTAACCCTTTATCCTTTTCCCCTACTTTTGTGAATGCTTGTGTAGGTACTCTTGGAGGCAAAGCGATGGAGCCTCAATCATGTCCCAAGAAGGGTAGACAAGGTGAAGAAACTCTTCAATGTGAGCTTCAAGGTGAAGAGACAATCTATGACATTTCAAATGCACTGAGTGAGCAAGATGACCACTTAGAGGTAAGTGATGGTTCTTCCCTTGAACATGTTACTTCCTTGTCTTATGATAGTGTTTGTGGTAACTCAACACTAGTTGATGATTTGTATGATTACAATGTGTTTGCAACTAGTGTAGAGTCGAATGGTCAACTTGTGTGTGATTGTGAACCACTAGTTGAGAGGGATGATAAGCCACATCATGATGTGAGCTCGGTTTTCATTGAACCTCTCATTAGTGAAGAATGTGTAGTTGACCCTATTTGTGATCCTTGTTACGGCACTCCACCTATATTTGATAAAGGGGAAGATGAGTTGAATGAATACCCTATCCTCTCCCTTGATGAATTGCTTGATAATGGTGGGCCTATGTGTTGTAGTAAGGTTTGTAGTGACCTTGAGGAGTCCCTAGTGAATGAGATGGATCGAATTGTTTTCAATGACTCCTCGGGTGAGAGTGAAGAACCTAGTCTTGATACCATGTTTTTGGATAACCATGAATTTGAAGTGCATGCTTTTACATTTCCATTGTGTGAACATGATCTCATTTGTGGTAGCGAATTGTATCGGACTAGGATTGGTAATAGAATAGAACCTCCATGGTTTGAAAAGTTAAACTCTATAGACGAACCATTGTTTGGAACTCCAAGTGAGATGAGTGGTCTTGATTTTGGTTGTTTTGGGCTATCTTCTAGTAGTCCTAACCTTCATTGTGTGGACTATAATGATGAAGGCCCGATTTTGGAGACCTTCATTTGGAGTTTGTCTAGTGAGGAAGATTGTCTTGGAGTTGGATTTGGAGGTGAGGAAGTCACTCTTGATTTGTGTAAGAGTGCTTCCAAGAAGGGGAGTGGAGTATTTGATGTTAGTTGTCAATTGAACTATTTTGTTCACTCCACCCCACATGTTGATCACACCTCGAGGATAGATTGGTGTGTTGATCTTGAGCTTAAGGTTCAAAGGGATTGTGGTAGCTTGATCTTGCATTTCCCATCTTCCCATGACCTATTTGCTCATTATCTTATTGAGTGCATGTTGATCTTTAACCAAGTACTTATTGTTCTCTTTGGAGACTTGATATTTGTGCTTATCATTGATGCTTGGTTATATCACAAGAGTGTGTTTTCTACACTTCTTGCACTAACCTACTTTCAAAGTAGGAATTCTTGTGTTGCTTGTCGTTGCTTGTAGGTTCTAAGCTCCATGATAAGGCAAGGGAGATCTTGGAAGAGACCTATGTCAAGGCGACGATCAAGAGTTAAAGGAGGAGAGCATTGGGCACCCCGAAGAGATGATGCCATGAATGTGAATGCATTGATTTCGAGGACGAAATCTCTTCAAGAAGGGGAGGATGATAAGCCCCAAATCGAGACAAGACACCTTCCAACACTTTCCAACATGTACCAAGCTTGGAAGATACAAAGGACTTGAGGTCACGGGCTTTGGAAGTGTACCGGATGGTTTCAACATTAGGCTCCACGCCTAAGGAGGAGGAAGAAGGCCCAGCACAGCCAGGCGCCCCGCCTAGGAAGCTCACTGCCTAAGTGTGCAAAATGGTGCCAGGCGCCCCGCCTGCCTAGGCGCCCCAGCCCAGGCGCCCGCCTAGCCCAGGCGCCCCGCCTAGCTTCAGCATGATCCAGGCGCCCCTCCCAGCCCCAGGCGCCCCTCCTAGCTACTGAATTTATGTTTCTTTTACTGTTTTGCCCTACGTGGCTTATTTGGTGAACCTTATTAGTAAGGGTATTTAAGTCATTGTGTAAGCTTGGGAAACACTATAAATAACCAAGCCTAGCTTATTTTACAGTCAGTTTTTGAATGATGAATTGAATATTGTAAAGAGTGAATCTCTTTGGGTTTATGAAAACCAACCTTATTTTTGGGACTTGTAGTTCTTCTAGCGGATCTAGATGAATACTTTTCCTCTCCGACCATTCTACTTGCGTGCTCGCGTTAGCTCGAGGGTAGTTGCATAGCATAGGTGTTCTTGTCCTTCTCTCGGGGTGTAACGGAACAAGTTCTCCGTTGCTACTTGGGATTAGAGATCGAGTTACGTCTCGTTCTTATCTTTTACTTTTTCCGCGTTTGATTCTTATCATCACCGGCTCGGGACTCTCATCGATTACCAGGAAGTATATGCAACGATGACTCTTCACCGGTGCAAGACTCTCATCGCCAACCGGTTAGTATATGCAATAATGACCATTCACCGGCTCGGGACTCTCATCGATTACCGGGAAGTATATGCAATGATGACTCTTACCGGTGCGGGACTCTCATCGCCAACCGGGAAGTATATGCAATAGTGACCCTTCACCGGTGCGGGACTCTCATCGCCAACCGGGAAGTTGTTGACACCCAATTTTTTTCCGAATTTTAATTAATGTCAAATTAATTTAATCAAGGCCAGTTTTAAATTTTAAATGAATTAATGAGCATGTTTAAAGGAAAATGGCTAAAATGACAAAAATATAACCCCAATTTAGCTCACCTCGCGCAACCCTTTCTACCTATTTAATTATCCTAATAGGCTAAAATCATAAGACCTAACTCATTTCCAGCCTAAATATGCAAAATATATACATTATACACTATAACCCTTGAAAATCTAATTTTTGAAAATCCCAAAACCATACAACCGGTTCCTAATTCTAATCAGCGAAAAACCCGACGGCCCACCCCCAAAAATTCCCCTTCAGCCCGTTCCCAATTCCCTCTCAAGGGATCCATTCAAAATCGACCCAAATTCAAAGGGAAATCAGTCCAAAATTCCAGCTCATCCTTGTTCGTACAAACTTATCTATTGCTTTTGTACCGTTGGAGGGGTCGTTTGGGGATTTGCTCACAACGATAGAACCCTAAAATGTTTGGATCGCTATAAATAGAAGGGGAGAAGAGGATAAATGGGGTCGGGGGCGGCAGCAGAAAGGTTTACATATACAAGTTACAAACAGAAACGGAAGATACAAAATACATATAAATTTTCCATTTTATCAGTTTTGTTTGGAGTTTAAGTTCATATATTACATCTGTTGTCTTTTGGTTTTGGTTTATCGCTTCTTCGTTAGTCGAGTCGCCTCATCGTTTCTTCGAGTCGTCAACCTCGCTCGAGTCGCGTTCGAGTCGCATTCTTCGAACCCTCGCCCCCGTTCGCTGCTCTCGAAGAGGTAAACACTTCCGACTTTATTTAGTTTTGTTCTAACTGTACGAGATTAGTTTTGTGTAGTTAAAATGGAATGTTTATTTTGGTATTCTTGTTTCAAGATTCAACTATGATTGATTCATATTATATGACAGTAGCTTAAAGGATAGTGTACCTTGAAAGCTTTGCTTTAATGAAGTTAAAATTGCTGACTGCTTATGAATTCATTATAGTCGTAACCTGATGTAACTCAAGCCTTTACCGACCCTTTTGTTATCTCAATGTGTTGCTTGAGATTCATCGCCAAAATGTAAGACCTTTATCGTTTAGTATTGAGCAGCGATCCTCGATGCTTGCTTCTATTTGGTTTTGGGCAAAGTTTAAGTCTTTTGTCCAGATTCTTGGTGAGTTTGTATTGCAAATGTAGTTAGCACCTTGATCTGTTTAAGGACATAAGTTGGATGAAGATTTAGCTTGAGTTCCCTTCCTTCTTGCTTGTGTCATAGTTAAGTCTTTAGAAAAAATTTGATAATTATTTACTGTCAACATCTGAGGGAAATAGGTAGCAGCAGGGTTCAATTTATGTGAACTTGTGTGTGCAGGGTTCAATTTCTATGAGTTTCTTATATCATGTCAAATAAACTTCTTTGTCTGTTCATTTTTTTTTTTACAAAGTTGAGAAACTTGTCTTTGATGTTGAAATCTTTTAAACTTGTGTTGGTCGTGTAATTGCATGATGGATTGTTGCTAGTAGTCTGGAGATGTTTCAAGGTTTATAATCATTGGGTAGTTGTTCAGGTATTTGTTGGTCCTCAGGGGTTGAGTGAGCTGAGAGTGGAGTAGCCGCAGTGAGGTTAAGAGCATGCAGTATGTATATGAGTGTGGGTGAGTGTTTTGGTTCTTGGAGAAGCTATTAGGGAAGTGCAGAGGTGTTTCTGGTTTGGTAAGAAGCTTAGGAGTAGTTTTTGGAGTTGTTTCCAGTTTGTTTTAAAGGAGCAGGGCATAGAGGAGCTAATTGGAGGCACTCTGGTAGTTGGGATTATTGGAAGAAGACTCCTGGAAGCTTGCCTTTGTTTCCTATAAGCTGAAGTGTGGAAGAGCCAAGGTAAGAGAGAGTTTTGAGTTGTTTCAGGAAATGGGGGCAGTTTAGGGGTCTGTTCTGGTGATATGTTGTAGTAGGAATTCATGTGGAGTCAGGTTGTTGTTTGCAGTTGCTTTTGGTAGCTATAGATTCTGTGTAGTGAGTTCAGGGAGGTTTGGTGTTGCAGTAGTATTAGGCGATTCAGGGGTTGAGTAACCAAGAGGGGAGTAGTTGCAGTAAGGTTGAGAGTGTGCAGTATGCGTATGAGTCTGTTCTCTGTCGATCTATATAGGCTAATTCTGTGTGTGTGCGCTTGTATGTCTGAGTGTGAGTGTGAGCAGTGTGTTTGTCCCGTATGTATGCTGCTGTATTTTGTTTCTGTTTGCTTTGTTCTTTTGGCATGACTTGTGCATGTTTATATGCAATATGTGAGTGTACAATGTGAGAGCTGTATGGTGTTGTTGCAGGTTTGTTTGGTTCAGTCCAGCTTATGTAAAGGGTCTGTAGGTAGTTCTTAGACTCGTCAGGTCTTAGTCCTATTCCATATTTCCCTCTGCCCTGTTCCATGTCTGTTATAGTCTAATTAAAGTTGAACTTGCTGCTCATTTTCCTTGGTTCTGGAGGCAAGCTTAAATCCTCGTTACCCTATGCTAGTCTCTGAAGTTGGCTTTAGTTAAGATAAAGTTCATAACTTTGAATGTTTAAAATTAGACTTTCATCTCTATTTAAGTAATATGAAGGTCCATTTATTTGAGAATGAAGCTAACTGCATTTCAGCTTATAAGAAATAATGTAGATGATGTGTTCTTGTTTTCTCTGAGAGCATTGATTGGTATAAGTTTATGAATTAGTTCGATCCTTCGTTGTTTCAAATATGTAGCGGTGAGTCTGTATTACTTCTAGTAGTATTGTGGGAAACACTGTTGAGTTTCAGCTTTGTTATCAAGATAGCAGAAAAGTTAACAATCCATTTAGTTGATTCAGCAATTTGTACTCATTTGAGAAAAGAGAGTGCGAATTAGATCCCATTCGTTGTAGTTCATTCTGTATGTTGCTTGGCATGTCCATGCATTTGTTTTTTTTTTTTTTATTTGGTTTTGCATCATGTTCTAGCACCCCTATTAAAAGCTAACTTTTAATCTTTTCCCCTTGAGTTTGAAAGAAATTATTTCCTAATTCATTTGATGCCTTACTCTGCCTGATTTATATCGACACCTACCTGCTTTTTGTTAAATTGATGGTAAGTTTCTTTGGGAAATACCCAGCCGCATGCTCTGTTCTCTAAGTATATCCTTCATTTGCTATTCACTTTAGATGATTTGTGTTTTACTTTCTTAACTTGGTTGTCTCTGTTCATTATTGTTGTATTTGATTCAGGGAGTTTCTTTATTTATATAGCTGCTAATCTTTTTGTTTGTTTTCAATTTTGACATGAAATCTTATTGGGATCGGGTTGGCTAAACTCACCAATTGGGATTGGCTTATTGGCTTGGAGTTGCATTGGGGTCGAGTCCGGGCTCAAGATTCAAGACCTATAGAAATTTAAAAATGCTTTGTTGAGTCGTATGATGTTTTAGGCTCATGGGCATAAATGTATAAAATTAAATAAATTCAAGGCTCCCGCGAGTTTTCCAAATTCCCGGGTTCTTCTTCTAAACCTTCTCTCTCCCTTTTATCCCTTAGAAATTGCACGTCTATAGGAATTCCCCGTAGATAATTATTGTAGAATAATTTATTTGATTGATTATGAATGAATGTTTAGTTATTTTGTGAATATTTTATTTCTTTAGAATCTCCATCTTATTCTAGGAATTTTGAATCTTTTAGTTAAATAACGCGTGCAAGCCAATTCGTAATAATTTTTAAATCGCTTTTAAAATACAACTTTAATGCAAGTCAATTAGTTTTCTTATTAAAGTCATTTATTTTTCCTACCTTTTCATGTATACTTGATTTTAATTTCGATTAGTGACGCTTTTACCTGAAAGTTAAATATTTTTGTAAATCGCATTTATTTAGCTATTTTGTGAAAACCGAAGGATTAACCACATTTTGTGGATTTTCGAAAGTGCTTTCAAATTGAAACCTTCTTTCGAAAATAATTGAACCTCTTACTTAGAATCTCTGAAATAGATCACTTCCTTAAAACGGAGTGCTTGCACGCATTATTTAATTAATTGGTTCCTAATTCTCCTAAATTAGGTGGCGACTCCAAAAAAAGCCCTTTGGAGTCCCATTTTGTTGAAATATACCCGAAACCTATCTTTTCTTAAAGAAAGGGTAATTTTTGGGGTTCAACAGCGTGGAGACTTCGCTGGGGACACCTTAAGGTTCTAACCGCAAGGTTTTCACAAGATAACTCTTTATTTGTTTATTATTTGCAAAAATAGCATGATTAGTTAATTTGATTATTTGCAATTGTTTGTCACTGAAAGCATGTCACTACACTTTATTTGTGCACATATAAAATTGGCATTCCGTTCATATTTCCCCACTCCTGGGAGCTTCTTCATGGTTACTTATACCCGCGAGGTGTATGCATATATACCCGCAACTCACAAAAAGCCCTTTAAGAAATAGTGCGCGTACCTGCAGGGTGAGCGGATAGTTTTACTACCGCGTGACCGCTTGCCACTCAAAACAGCCTTGTGTTTAGTAAACCCACTCTAGAGTTTCCTTTAGGAACATGCATGCATAAACCTTAGATTGGACCCGGTCCTTGGTACCGCCTCCATAGTTAGGAAAACCGCCCTTTTTCGTTGACGGGTTTAAACCTAACAACATTGCATATTATGTGTTTATGTGATAACGGAACTTCCAGTCCAAGCCAAGTTTTGCAATTAATTAAATTTAGAATACTTTTATTAATTTTGTAGACTAGAAGATACTTGAATTCAAGATGTATTCAAATAAGTCATCAAGTTGAAATTGAGAAGATACTTGGAAGAAGATAACAAATTGGGGCAAGAGACGTCGAAAGGACGATAAAACGTTCGATCCATTTGATCGATGTTTGATTCAAGTAAGTTTTTGGATGCAAACCACATTTGGGACCAGACGTCAGAAATTACACCGATTGTGCAAGCAAGGATTGATCGAAATAGGCCCGCACTTCAGTTCCATTGCCTCCTCGAGCCTGATGCAGCATAGTTATAGCAGTTATTTATATTTTCACTGTACTCAAAATGACGTATTTAAATTATGTCTGGCAGTTTCTATTTTTTATGTAACAATGATGTACTCAAAATCAATTTTTAACGAAAGAGAAATTATTATTACTGTTATTGTCACTTACTCTAAATTCGATTATTGCAAAACTGGCTTGGACTACTTTTCGTTATCACTTATTTGGCGTCTTAGGCCCACCTCTGGCACAAAGAGGCACCTTACAGGGTAGGACGCGCCCGCATTTTCATCTACACTCAACTAATTGTGATTGCTACATGTCAAACTTGTTTAAAATGCAAAGCGCTACGTGACGCGCGCTACATGATTGTATGCAATGTTGTTAATGACACGCAAACTAACATAGTTTACCTTTTGAATTTTTCTTTTGTTTTGATTATTCCCCAAAAAAGAGAGAGTTTGATTCGTTTTGACTCCCGAGTTGATTAAGCGTCTAATCTAAAGTGAAGCAAGCAATGGCTGATTTGACTGATGATAAGACTGGTATCCCTGAATCGTCTAATGAGCAAGCAGTTGTTGTTCCTGATGAACAAATTGCTAGAATGGCCAAGCAGATTGAATGTATGCAAGCTGAACTAGAAAGAATGAAAGGGTCGAGCCACAGAAACGTGCCATCCGTGCTATCAACTCTGAATCCCAATGTTGAAACTGCCAATCCGAACATGCCTTTAAATTCCAGTGTCCTTCACATACTTGCACCAGTTAACAACATCCCAAATGCATTCATTAACCAGAACAACTTGCCTCACTATCAATATTTACCTACCAAAGATACTCCTCGTCCTCCACAGTCCAAAGCACCCATTTCTGTGGCTGTTGCTCTTCAAAATGCCAATAACCCAAGACAAGGATATCCCCAAGCCCAATACTATGAGCATGACCCCAATGGTAAGAACGTGGATTTCACTAACTATGTGCCACAAAGTGAAGTGCCTGTATCCGTGGAAAAGCGGGGAAGGACAATTGAGCAAGGGGAGATAATCCAAACGATGAAAATCATGCAGCAATCCATCAAGGATTTGCAAGTGTCTAGAGGACGTCAAAGCATCTCCTACCGCAATCTTTATCTATACCCTGACGTTACTCTTCCTCCCGGATTTAAAGTGCCAAAATTTGATATGTATGATGGTCATGGTGACCCATTTGTTCATTTGACCAAATATATCAACCGAATGAGGGTTGCGGGAGGTAAAGAGGAACTTCTGATGGTCTTCTTCAGTCATAGTCTGGAAGGTATTGCTGCTGAATGGTTTTCAAGACAGGATATAAGCAAGTGGCGTGAGTTTGATGACATAGCCAATGATTTTACAAAGCAGTTTGAGTACAATGTCGAGGTGGCTCCTGACCTTATAACCTTGTCCAATCTGAAGAAGAAAACAACAGAAACCTTTAGGGAATACGCACTGAGATGGCGAGAACAGGCTGGAACGAGAAAGACATGGTGAAGTACTTCATCCGAGCCCAAAATGATTCTTATTACATGCACTTGCTCCCTATGATGGGTAAACCCTATTCTGAACTTCTTATGATGGGATAAATGGTTGAAGAAGGGATTAAGACAGGGAGAATTGTAAGTTTTGCTACAGTGAAAGCAACTGCGCAAGCCATCCAGCCTGGTTTGGGAAATTTAGAGGAAAAAGAGAAGGAAGTTGGCATCATTACTACGAAGAACTCATTACCCCAGCCTACTCACCAAAGCAATCCACATACGGGCTACAATGCTCAACCCGTTTACTACCAGCAATCATTTGGCCACCAATCAGAAATTACCAATCCCCAAATCCGCACTTTTCAAAATCGCCTAGCCGTAACTGGGGCAGATTTTATTGAAGAAGTTTTTGTTGCCAAAGAAGGTAAAGTAAATCCCTAGCCAATATCAAATCAAGAACAATCAAGAGATACTACATTTGACAAGCGGCAAAATCAGTCTTTTCATTTCGATATAATTTTCTATGTAATGCGAACTACGCGTAACCTGATTCCCAGGGCTGAGATACGTAAGCAACTCACATAGAGCTCGGTTACACTAGCATAGGAATCCCATATTTCCTCTTTTATGTAATTTTGAACTACTTTTGGTCTGATTCCTGGAATGGCAACAGGATAAGTAAGCAATCCACATCGGACTCGATCAGATTATTGTAATGCTTTAGGTGTGCTTATCTTTGATGATGTAATTCCGAACTACGCATCTGGGCAGATGTGTAGGCGTTCCAATTCGGATTCGGCTTCGTACTTAGATTGCCATATTCCCTAAAGCTTTATGTAATGCAGAACTACGCACGGTCTGATTCCCAAGGAGGGATACGTAGGCGCTCTCAACGGGCTCGACTCTATAATATTAAAATTTTCAGTTTTCCCTAAAGTAAGCAACTGGGGCAAATTTTGCAAGGCAAGTTGAAGATTTGAATGATCATAACTGGGGCAGATTTTGCAGAAAAGCCGTATTGCTTGACAAAGATAAGTTGGCCAAGTCTCAAAAGATGGATCGCAAATCTAGACAACGGGAGAAGAAGGAAGCGGTTGAAGGATGAAGGCTCGAGTCAGCATGAATCAAACGCTCCCCCTCCCTCCCAAAACTAACAATTTTTCTTTGAGTGCAGGAATTCTCAAAAAGCAGCAAAATGAGGAAAACTAGCAACAATCAATTACTCGGAGATTATTTGTCATACACATTGGACAATGTTGCCAAGATAATCAACCGATATTAGAAGTGTTATTTGATTCATCGCATACGCGAAATGATTTTATTTTTCCCTCTATTTCGCCCTTGCTTAATCAAAACCTTATTGCTTTATTAATAATTTTGCTTTACTCTTTGCAGGATTTAAGCATTAACTTCAGTTTTACTCAAGAACAACACTAAACCCTTTATGGCGTCACCAAATATAAGCCAGACGGCTTAAACTCTTGCTTTACATCTCCTTTATCTTTGACATTTTCCTGTCTATATGAATTTAATGAAAACTTTATTTTGCAGGCCATTTATTTTACAAGTATCAACATCAAGTCTATTCGTGACAACCGAAGACATCACTTTATTGTCATTATTTACCGCAGACAACTCGTGATATTATTTTGACAAAATTGTTATCAAAACTTGTCATAGACACTTGATTGAGGTATCATTGGTACCGCAGACCATCAAGGATGTTATTATTGAAGAAAATAGCCTTTATATCGGATCCATCATACACAATTGATGGTATTATTTTAAGGGATTTTCTACTTTTGATCTATCGTACACAATCGGTAGTAGTATTTTGATGGCTTACTATATGTGAATCATCGTATATATCGGTGATATTATTCCAATGGCTTTATGAATTGGGATCATCGCACACAATCAGTGGTATTTCTCCAGCAATTTCTTGTATTAGATCTATCGTACACAAATCGATGGTATTATTCAAATGGCTTCAGTTTCTTGTAATTGTCGTACACAATCGGTAATATTGCTCCAATGGCCCTCTTATATTAGATCAATCGTACACAATTGATAATATTATTCCAATGGCTTTGCGGATCCATCGTACAAATCGATGATTTTATTCCAAAGGCTTTTATATCGGATTCATCGTCCCCAACCGATGGTATTCTTTCAAGGGTTTTCTACTTTGGGTGTATCATATACAATCGGTAGAATTATTCCAATGACATTCTTATATTGGGTCAATCATATACAATTTGTGATTTATTCCAATGGCTTTTTTTTATATATCGGATTTATCGTATACAATCGGTTTTATTATCTCAACGGGTTTATTATGATAGTTTTATAATCCAGTCTATCGTATACAACCGAAGAAGCTACTTCATCGAGTCTACTGTGTACAATCAGAGACTCTTATTATGAAGCCTACCATAAACAATTGGAGGCCTTTTATGAAGCCTATCGTAGACAATCGAAGGCGCTATTGTTATGGAGTCTACCGTAAACAATCGGGGGCCTCATTATGAAGTCTATCGTAAACAATCGAAGACGTTATTATCATTAAAGCCTACCATAAACAATTGGAGGCCTTTTATGAAGCCTATCGTAGACAATCGAAGACGCTATTGTTATGGAGCTTACCGTAAACAATCGGGAGCCTCATTATGAAGTCTATCGTAAACAATCGAAGACGTCATTATCATTTAAAGCCTTCCATAAAAAATTTGAGGCTTTTTTATGAAGCCTATCGTAGACAATCGAAGGCGCTATTGTTATAGAGCCTACCGTAAACAATCGGGGGCCTTAATATGAAGTCTATCGTAAACAATCGAAGACGTCATCATCATTTAAAGCCTTCCATAAACAATTGGAGGCCTTTTTATGAAGCCTATCGTAGACAATCGAAGGCGCTATTGTTATGAATCCTACCATGGACAACTGGAGACTTGATCATGAGTCATTGCCGAAAGGCGGCATTTTTATCCTTATATTTTATTTAAGTCTACTTTACGTTTCTATGGATTGAAGTCCTTTATTGTTTTATTTTCAGTCTACCAACGGCCCCGAAGTCATCTTGCCTCACAAAGCCAGATTTCTCCATTAGTCGATTGGAGACAAGCTTATCATTGATATTTCAACCAGCATCTACAAGTTTTATTGTCGTTATTCCTTTATTACTTCATTTATTAAGTTTTATTTGCAGTTACTCGCTTACCGTTTGTCAAGTTTATTACAGGATATTAGTAGCACCGCAACAGCACCGCAACAGCACCGCAGCAGCACCGCAGCAGCATTTGGAGCATAACGTGGAACTCTTTCTTAGCAGTGAACTGGGGCAATCGTTAATATGAGCTAGACTCGCCAACCAGGATCTGAAGAATCGCACTCGAACAAGCAAGTCTATCTTAATCTTTCATTTCGGATTAGGGTGTCAATTTGGTTTCTTTCCTATTCGTGCGTCTTATCTGTCAATCGTGCGAGTCTTCGTATCTAAGTGTCATCGAACTACATATGGCCTGATTCTCTTTCAGCCCGAGATATGTAGGCAACTCGGAAACCGGAGTTCGGCCATGTCCATAAGCCTCGCCTTTTGGTCCTTGGAATCAGAAGTCTTTGGCTTTATCGTGACAAAATTGGCTTTCTCGTCAACTTCTTTACCCTGAAAACTCTTTCATCCTTTTCGGGTAAAGAGGGGCAGTTGTTGACACCCAATTTTTTCCGAATTTTAATTAATGTCAAATTAATTTAATCAAGGCCAGTTTTAAATTTTAAATGAATTAATGAGCATGTTTAAAGGAAAATGGCTAAAATGACAAAAATATAACCCCAATTTAGCTCACCTCGCACAACCCTTTCTACCTATTTAATTATCCTAATAGGCTAAAATCATAAGACCTAACTCATTTCCAGCCTAAATATGCAAAATATATACATTATACACTATAACCCTTGAAAATCTAATTTTTGAAAATCCCAAAACCATACAACCGGTTCCTAATTCTAATCAGCGAAAAACCCGACGGCCCATCCCCAAAAATTCCCCTTCAGCCCGTTCCCAATTCCCTCTCAAGGGATCCATTCAAAATCGACCCAAATTCAAAGGGAAATCAGTCCAAAATTCCAGCTCATCCTTGTTCGTACAAACTTATCTATTGCTTTTGTACCGTTGGAGGGGTCGTTTGGGGATTTGCTCACAACGATAGAACCCTAAAATGTTTGGATCGCTATAAATAGAAGGGGAGAAGAGGATAAATGGGGTCGGGGGGCGGCAGCAGAAAGGTTTACATATACAAGTTACAAACAGAAACGGAAGATACAAAATACATATAAATTTTCCATTTTCTCAGTTTTGTTTGGAGTTTAAGTTCATATATTACATCTGTTGTCTTTTGGTTTTGGTTTATCGCTTCTTCGTTAGTCGAGTCGCCTCATCGTTTCTTCGAGTCGTCAACCTCGCTCGAGTCGCGTTCGAGTCGCATTCTTCGAACCCTCGCCCCCGTTCGCTGCTCTCGAAGAGGTAAACACTTCCGACTTTATTTAGTTTTGTTCTAACTGTACGAGATTAGTTTTGTGTAGTTAAAATGGAATGTTTATTTTGGTATTCTTGTTTCAAGATTCAACTATGATTGATTCATATTATATGACAGTAGCTTAAAGGATAGTGTACCTTGAAAGCTTTGCTTTAATGAAGTTAAAATTGCTGACTGCTTATGAATTCATTATAGTCGTAACCTGATGTAACTCAAGCCTTTACCGACCCTTTTGTTATCTCAATGTGTTGCTTGAGATTCATCGCCAAAATGTAAGACCTTTATCATTTAGTATTGAGCAGCGATCCTCGATGCTTGCTTCTATTTGGTTTTGGGCAAAGTTTAAGTCTTTTGTCCAGATTCTTGGTGAGTTTGTATTGCAAATGTAGTTAGCACCTTGATCTGTTTAAGGACATAAGTTGGATGAAGATTTAGCTTGAGTTCCCTTCCTTCTTGCTTGTGTCATAGTTAAGTCTTTAGAAAAAATTTGATAATTATTTACTGTCAACATCTGAGGGAAATAGGTAGCAGCAGGGTTCAATTTATGTGAACTTGTGTGTGCAGGGTTCAATTTCTATGAGTTTCTTATATCATGTCAAATAAACTTCTTTGTCTGTTCATTTTTTTTTTACAAAGTTGAGAAACTTGTCTTTGATGTTGAAATCTTTTAAACTTGTGTTGGTCGTGTAATTGCATGATGGATTGTTGCTAGTAGTCTGGAGATGTTTCAAGGTTGATAATCATTGGGTAGTTGTTCAGGTATTTGTTGGTCCTCAGGGGTTGAGTGAGCTGAGAGTGGAGTAGCCGCAGTGAGGTTAAGAGCATGCAGTATGTATATGAGTGTGGGTGAGTGTTTTGGTTCTTGGAGAAGCTATTAGGGAAGTGCAGAGGTGTTTCTGGTTTGGTAAGAAGCTTAGGAGTAGTTTTTGGAGTTGTTTCCAGTTTGTTTTAAAGGAGCAGGGCATAGAGGAGCTAATTGGAGGCACTCTGGTAGTTGGGGTTATTGGAAGAAGACTCCTGGAAGCTTGCCTTTGTTTCCTATAAGCTGAAGTGTGGAAGAGCCAAGGTAAGAGAGAGTTTTGAGTTGTTTCAGGAAATGGGGGCAGTTTAGGGGTCTGTTCTGGTGATATGTTGTAGTAGGAATTCATGTGGAGTCAGGTTGTTGTTTGCAGTTGCTTTTGGTAGCTATAGATTCTGTGTAGTGAGTTCAGGGAGGTTTGGTGTTGCAGTAGTATTAGGCGATTCAGGGGTTGAGTAACCAAGAGGGGAGTAGTTGCAGTAAGGTTGAGAGTGTGCAGTATGCGTATGAGTCTGTTCTCTGTCGATCTATATAGGCTAATTCTGTGTGTGTGCGCTTGTATGTCTGAGTGTGAGTGTGAGCAGTGTGTTTGTCCCGTATGTATGCTGCTGTATTTTGTTTCTGTTTGCTTTGTTCTTTTGGCATGACTTGTGCATGTTTATATGCAATATGTGAGTGTACAATGTGAGAGCTGTATGGTGTTGTTGCAGGTTTGTTTGGTTCAGTCCAGCTTATGTAGAGGGTCTGTAGGTAGTTCTCAGACTCGTCAGGTCTTAGTCCTATTCCATATTTCCCTCTGCCCTGTTCCATGTCTGTTATAGTCTAATTAAAGTTGAACTTGCTGCTCATTTTCCTTGGTTCTGGAGGCAAGCTTAAATCCTCGTTACCCTATGCTAGTCTCTGAAGTTGGCTTTAGTTAAGATAAAGTTCATAACTTTGAATGTTTAAAATTAGACTTTCATCTCTATTTAAGTAATATGAAGGTCCATTTATTTGAGAATGAAGCTAACTGCATTTCAGCTTATAAGAAATAATGTAGATGATGTGTTCTTGTTTTCTCTGAGAGCATTGATTGGTATAAGTTTATGAATTAGTTCGATCCTTCGTTGTTTCAAATATGTAGCGGTGAGTCTGTATTACTTCTAGTAGTATTGTGGGAAACACTGTTGAGTTTCAGCTTTGTTATCAAGATAGCAGAAAAGTTAACAATCCATTTAGTTGATTCAGCAATTTGTACTCATTTGAGAAAAGAGAGTGCGAATTAGATCCCATTCGTTGTAGTTCATTCTGTATGTTGCTTGGCATGTCCATGCATTTGTTTATTTTTTTTTTATTTGGTTTTGCATCATGTTCTAGCACCCCTATTAAAAGCTAACTTTTAATCTTTTCCCCTTGAGTTTGAAAGAAATTATTTCCTAATTCATTTGATGCCTTACTCTGCCTGATTTATATCGACACCTACCTGCTTTTTGTTAAATTGATGGTAAGTTTCTTTGGGAAATACCCAGCCGCATGCTCTGTTCTCTAAGTATATCCTTCATTTGCTATTCACTTTAGATGATTTGTGTTTTACTTTCTTGACTTGGTTGTCTCTGTTCATTATTGTTGTATTTGATTCAGGGAGTTTCTTTATTTATATAGCTGCTAATCTTTTTGTTTGTTTTCAATTTTGACATGAACACTTATTGGGATCGGGTTGGCTAAACTCACCAATTGGGATTGGCTTATTGGCTTGGAGTTGCATTGGGGTCGAGTCCGGGCTCAAGATTCAAGACCTATAGAAATTTAAAAATGCTTTGTTGAGTCGTATGATGTTTTAGGCTCATGGGCATAAATGTATAAAATTAAATAAATTCAAGGCTCCCGCGAGTTTTCCAAATTCCCGGGTTCTTCTTCTAAACCTTCTCTCTCCCTTTTATCCCTTAGAAATTGCACGTCTATAGGAATTCCCCGTAGATAATTATTGTAGAATAATTTATTTGATTGATTATGAATGAATGTTTAGTTATTTTGTGAATATTTTATTTCTTTAGAATCTCCATCTTATTCTAGGAATTTTGAATCTTTTAGTTAAATAACGCGTGCAAGCCAATTCGTAATAATTTTAAAATCGCTTTTAAAATACAACTTTAATGCAAGTCAATTAGTTTTCTTATTAAAGTCATTTATTTTCCCTACCTTTTCATGTATACTTGATTTTAATTTCGATTAGTGACGCTTTTACCTGAAAGTTAAATATTTTTGTAAATCGCATTTATTTAGCTATTTTGTGAAAACCGAAGGATTAACCACATTTTGTGGATTTTCGAAAGTGCTTTCAAATTGAAACCTTCTTTCGAAAATAATTGAACCTCTTACTTAGAATCTCTGAAATAGACCACTTCCTTAAAACGGAGTGCTTGCACGCATTATTTAATTAATTGGTTCCTAATTCTCCTAAATTAGGTGGCGACTCCAAAGAAAGCCCTTTGGAGTCCCATTTTGTTGAAATATACTCGAAACCTATCTTTTCTTAAAGAAAGGGTAATTTTTGGGGTTCAACAGAAGTATATGCAATAATGACCCTTCACCGGCTCGGGACTCTCATCGATTACCGGAAAGTATATGCAATGCTCAAAACCAGAGTGCAATGCTCATATGCTCAATGCAATACCAACAACAGGGCATAACATATAATATACAATATAAATTCAAAGCTAAGGCGTAATGAGTACACCTATCGGCAGCTACACACGTAAGGAACACGTGGTAGAAAATCCACGAGGCCAGGTGCCTCCAAAGAAATGGATATAAACACTTACCTTTTCCAAAAATTAGTACGGCTAATCAAACGATCACACTCTATTCAATAAGCAGAAAAATATATCAACTTAGGCTAAAGGCTTCATTCCTCACGTCTTAGGGCAATCCGGTTAGGAACCTGATACCCTATTCGCATACGCAATATGCAGGCCAGGCCTATGTACAGGGTTTAAGGTCACATAACCAAACCCTAAATAAATTACATTTATAAGTTGCCCAAAACTCACTGAGTACGAATATATAATCAATTCCATTATCGGGGTCTATTTGACCCTTTCAACTATTAATTGAACTTATTAAAACGATGTCTAATATTTCAAGTTTTACCGTTAAAACATATTCAAACACACGTAATAAACTCAAATAATGCATTAAGATCATTACCTGAATGTTTCAGGGTGAAAATTCTACTTTTCTCCGCCCCTTTTCTCATTTTCTGACATTTTTTTCCATTTCTGCGCCATTTCATTTTTCTCTGTACATATTCTGTTTTTCTTATGTTTCTGTATATTACTACATAAGCCTCGTCCTTAGCTTAACCACCGCCAACTTTTGTCTTATTTTTCCTTTTATTTTAAATTATTTTCTTTTCGCGACAAAAATTAAAACTGTACCCTACGATATTAGAAATAATTTCAACTTTTGTATATAAGTTATAAAAAATATATGTAACATACTCGCGAAGGCGGATCTCAAATCGGACTCCCGAAACTCAAGATACGAATTTAAATGGAAAAAGGTCAAATTATTTAACTTTCGGCATTTTAGCGGAAACTAGCCGAACAACATCGAAATTCACTTTCGAAAGTTCACAAAAGTCACAAATAATCATGCGAACCTAACGGGGCTTTCGGATTTTGAATCGGAGCTCATTCGCCAAAACCGAGCTCGAAAATCTCTTTTTAATATTTATGAATAATAAAACCGAAACCTTCTTCCGATGCCTACCAAACGAGGTCTGATTTAGCTCAAATTTTACACATAAGTCCCAATGGATATTACGAATATTTTAAAATTATCGGCATGCCAATCAGAGTCCTAACTTCTGAAACGACTAACCGATGTCGTTTCATTCTCCTCCACTTAAACTCTCGTTCGTCCTCGAACGAGCCTAAGTCTAAAGAAAAATTCTCACAGATAACAAAAGAACTTGCACGACCTTCATAAACTACTCCACAGGTATTATTTCCTGATTACAGGATCAGAATTATAAGACGCATATCAGACTTTTGGAACAAAATATATCCGGATGATATGATAATGCCATTACACAGCTTATTCTGACTAAGCTGATTTCTTCCTCGATCAGGAGAAGAGAGTTCTATATTTTCGAAGCAAATATACACGGAACTTTGGATGGATTAACATGATTCAGCCGATAATCAGCTCTTTGATATACCTTTCGATATAGAACAGGTCGATGGAACTAAGAATTTTTTCACGCTTGATGCAATAGGGGAGCTTTTGAAGTTCCTTGTCACCACTCACTATTGAAGATTTGATGTAAGCTATATTATTTTTACGAACGCACTATGCAACATCTCATTAGTATTATTCCGCAAGCTCCTTGTGGGAATGTAGTTACTCATATCCTAATGTATGTCAAAGGTTCATCTGAATAGGGTCTATCATGTAAGGATAAGGATCATGGAACTACTACTAGATAGTATGATGTAGACCAAGAATGATCTTCAGACTGAACATCTACCTCAGAATATTGCCTTTGAATTAGAATTATTATGACTTGGAAAAGTAAATATAAAAGAGACATGTAGTTGGACCTTCAACTGAGGCAGAATACCAGCAACAAAGTTGATTACATGAGCACTTATAACGCTAAAGTAACTTCTGAAAGAGTTGAGGTGCGAAGGAGATATGCCAATAATGGATAGACGACAAGCTGCACTAGACCTTTAACTCTAAATTTTCGTGAAGTAAAATAACGGCAATATGAGGTCCAGTTCTAGTTGAATGCAGACAGATAGTCAGAAGAAAATCCGAGTCACCATACAGGGTTACTACTGACGGTGTTCTCATGTATAAATATAGACTTTGTGTCCCCGATGTTACAAATTTACGTGGACAGATTATGATAGAGGCACATTATTCCAAATACACAGTTCATCCAGGTTCGACTAAGATGTACCATGATCTTAAGCCGATTTATTGGTGGGACGGAATAAAGTGTGACATAGCAGAATTTGTGCCTTAGTGTTCTAATTGCCAGCAAGTTAAAGTCGTGTCATCTTTCCAGACTTTATACTTTCAGCAGATAGGTACGTATATATGATCCGGTCACCAGCTTATCTCTGTCATAATAGATTATTAGTGAGTTTAGCAATGATCGACACTCATTGTAGGTTTCTGTCGTGGCAGTAGGTTGGGTCGTGACAAAAGTGGTATCAACGCCTTAGAGATTTAGTGCTACCATTTAGTATTTAGAGGAAGACTCATCCACTTAAAGCACAAACTCATGCAGCTATTTGAATAGGAATAATCATCCCTGCACAGTCTGCTGGACTAAAGAAGATTTAGCTAAAAGCTGAACGTAGGCAGACCTAAACTACCAACTACCCTTTCGAGTTGTCAAACAGCTGCAACTCTCGAGTTACAACTCCATATATTTCTATAAGCACCACCGGCTGATGGATCAAATCAAAGGTCAAATGACGCCTCCCATTACCCTTAGTAGCCTTGAAAAACAACAATGTGCTTAACCGGCTACCTTGGCAAGAGATTTTCGAGCTCGATTTTGCCGAATGAGCCCCGATTCAGAATCGGAAAGCGCCGTTAGGTTCGTATGATTATTTGTAAATTTTTTTTAAACTTTCGAAAGTGAATTTCGATGTTGTTCGGCTAGTTTCCGCTAAAATGCCGAAAGTTAAATAATTTGTCTTTTTCTATTTAAATTTGCATCTTGAGTTTCGGAAGTCCAATTTGAGATCCGCCTTCGCGAGTATGTTACATATATTTTGTATAACTTGTATGAAAAAGCTAAAATTATTTCGAATATCGTAGGGTACCGTATTAATTTTTACTGTAACAGCAAATTTTAAAATAAAAAGAAAGAGAAAAAGACTAAAAAACATAAAAGTTAGGCGGTGGGCTGGTTACATATCCACAAAGCTTCTTTTGAAGCTTAGGAACAGAGGTACAAGATCGAAATACACAGAGAGAAAATGAAATGACGGGAATGAAGAAAAAATGCCAGAAAATGAGAAAAGGGGCCGGGAAAAAGTAGAATTTTCACCCTGAAATATTCAGGTAATGATCCTAATATATTATTTAAGTTTATTACGTGTGTTTGAATATGTCTTAATGGTAAAACTTGGAATATTATACATCATTTTAATAAGTTCAATTAATAGTTTAACGAAATTGATTATATATTCGTACTCGGTGAGTTATGGGCAACATATAAACGTAAATTATTTGGGGTTTGGTTATGTGACCTTAAACCATGTATATAGGCCAGGCCTGCGTATTGCGTATGCCAATAGGGTATCAGGTTCCTAACTGGATTGTCCTAAGATATGAGGAATGAAGTCTTTAGCCTAATTTGATATATTTTTCTGCTTATTGAATAGAGTGAGATCGTTTGGCAATGAATCCAAAGGACAAAGCAGTTGTTGAGTCGCATTTGAACGAGGTAAGTGTTTATATCCATTTCTTTGGAGGTACCTGGCCTCGTGGATTTTCTACCACGTGTTCCTTACGTGTGTAGCTGCCGATAGACGTACTCATTACGCCTTATCTTTGAATTTACATTGTATATTATATGTTATGCCCTGTTGTTGGTATTGCATTGAGCATATGAACATTGCACTCTAGTTTTGAGCATTGCATATACTTCCCGGTTGGCGATGAGAGTTCCGCACCGGTGAAGGGTCATTATTGCATATACTTCCCGGTTGGCGATGAAAGTCCCGCACCGGTGAAGGGTCATTATTACATATACTTCCCGGTAATCGATGAGAGTCCCGAGCCGGAGAAGGGTCATCATTGCATATACTTCCCGATAATCGATGAGAGTCCCGAGCCGGTGAAGGGTCATCATTGCATATACTTCCCGGTAATCGATTAGAGTCCCGAGCCGGTGAAGGGTCATCTTTGCATATATCTCCTGGTAGACGATGAGAGTCCCGCGCCAGAGATAGTTATCAGGCATATATGACTGCATTGCATTGTACCGCATTCATCCCATCTCATTGCACCGCATACTGACTATTGTGTGTATTGTGTTTTATGTATACGATTTGTACACTATGTCGTGGACATATCTCAGTTTACCTATATATTTTTGGCCCGTATTCTGGATTGCGGGGATCGGTTTGCACGCCACAACAGGATGAATATATGGATCGGGTTGCACGCCGCGACGATATTAATATATGGATCGGTTTGCACGCCGCAACGATATGAATATATGGATCGGGTTGCACGCCGCAACAGGATAATTATATGGATCGGGTTGCACGCCGCAACAGGATGTATTTCTGATTGTTTATATGTTCGGGATACCTATATGTTTTGGTTATCTTACGTTCTTGTTGTTCATGTGTTTGCCATTTCATACGTGTTTCCGGTTATTATCAGGCTCTGCCTTTTTATAATTTAAATAAGAGGAATTTGGCATATCTATTTTTTTCTCCCTGGCTAGCTATCCTATTCTATGAGGTGGCTAGTCTGCCCCACTTATTGAGTCCTTTTGACTCACCCTTGTTTGTTGTTTGTTTTTGTCTATCTATTTCGTTTCAGCCGGCTCGCTCCAGAATTGACTTTGCCACGTTGTGAAGGAGCGAAGACGACTTTAGCCGTCAGGGTGAGCCAGCTTTTATTCCGGATGGCCACCAGTTTATTGTTCATTATTTCAGATGCATTTTGCTCCTAACAGGAGGTATCTGTCTTCTTTTGTACTCTTATATGTCTAAGTCTGGATAGCCTTAAACATAGTATATCGGGTAGTCAGCGGTAATTTCTTTTGTACAGCGTAGAGGTATCAGTATGTCTGTGTTTTTTTTAAAAGTCTTGTCCTTATTTATGAATTATTATATTTATTTTCCTAACTTAATTGGTAAGGGTTCGCCCGACGGGTCTAGGGGAGGATGTCGGGTGCCCGCACGGCCTAACCGGATTCCGGGTCGTGCCAAGTTGTGCAAATGCGGCCTGCAACTGTTGCAACTCCCGTTCTTGGCTTCTTGTAAATGGTTTGCTCACGAGCCGGGTTGCATTATTCTCCCTTTCTTGAAAAGAATTCGTCAACGAATTCGCTTGTTCATCAACTTTAAAAGGAGACAATTCACACACATTGAAAGTGTCGTGCAGTTGGTAGTCGCTTGGCAAATCTACCTTGTATATATTGTCATTGAGGCGTTCAAGGATTTTGAATGGACCATCACCTCTTGGCATCAACTTGCTCGCCCGCTTGTTGGGAAATCTATCTTTTTGGAAATGGACCCAAACCCAATCTTCCAGTTCGAAGACAATCTTCTTTCTTCCCTTGTTAGCCTTCTTAGCAACTTCTTGATTCTTCTTTTCAAGTTGTTTCCTCATTTGTTCATGAAGTTGCTTCATATCTTGAGCTCTCACCTTGGCATCTAAGGTTATAACCACATTTTGAGACAAAGGCGTGAGATCCAAGGGGGTTAGGGGGTTAAAACCATACACAACCTCGAAAGGAGTCATGCAAGTAGAAGTATGCATGGTTCTATTATATGCAAATTCAATCAAAGGTATGTGATCTTCCCAAGAAGAAAGTTTCCCTTAACCAAGGCTCTAAACATGGTTCCCAAGGTTCTATTGACAACCTCAGTTTGACCATCGGTTTGAGGATGGCAAGAAGTAGAGAATAACAACTTAGTGCCAAGCCTTCCCCATAATTCCTTCCAAAAATAACTAAGGAATTTGGAATCTCTATCACTAACAATAGTTTTAGGGACCCTATGCAATTTATGAACATACTCAACAAACAAATTGGCTATATAGGATGCATCATCAATTTTATGACAATGAATGAAATGTGCCATTTTGGAAAATCTATCAACTACCCCAAAGATACTACCTTTCCCCCTTTTTGTCCTAGGCAAACCAAACACAAAGTACATAGAAATGTCAAGCCAAGGACCTAAGGGAATGGAGAGGGGTGAGAACAAACCATGTGGAAGTAGCTTAGACTTAGCTTGCTTATACTCCAAGCATTGACCACACACTTTTACAACATCCACCTTCATCCTAGGCCAATAAAATTGCTCCTTAAGAATCTCCATAGCCTTGCCCATTCAAAAATACCCAATTAGTCCCTCACTATGTGCTTCCCTCATTAACAACTCCCTCCAAGATGAACTAGGCACACACAACTTCCCATTTCTAAATAAGAACTTTCAAACTTATGGAACCTCTTTTTCTTCACATCACCACTAGGTTCCTCCTCACCACACGATCGATTGATCCTTCTCCCCCTTTCCTCCAACTCACAATTAGCATATAGTTCCCCAAACTCCGGGTCATTGGCATACATCTCGATGCAAGCAAAACACGCGGAAGCAAGATAAAGAGACGCGGAAGCAAGTATAATACGATACCAAAGAAATAAGGGACGGGGAAGAACAGAAATAGAAGAAAGAAAGGATATTTGATTCGAAACACGATTGAATATTCGGGAGAGATAAAGAAACTTGAACCTATCGAGGATTCATACTAGGATGACATCCACTCGATTCCAAGTCAAAAGGGATATACGAAGCCTCGGGCTTCAACAAGAAGGGCTCGGCCTCTTCTAAGTTCTTTACTCTCAACATCAACCAAAAAACTGCCTAAATGAAATGACTAAGGTTCCTATTTATAGTAGTTATGTATTTATAATGATAAATGGAAAAAAAATGCCCCTGAAGCTAATTCAGGAATGCTGCCTGATTGTCCTTCAGCGCTATCGCACAGGTTTCCACGCGATCGCGTAGAGTAAGCTGTTTCTTCATCTTGATCGTGTGGCTTAGCTCGCGATCGCGCAGAGTCTTTTGATCCTTTATCCCGATCGTGTGGCTTGGCTCGCGATCACGCAGAGTACGTTTTCCCCAGAATTCCAGCAAGCTTGCATTTTGGTCTTTTGGCCTTCTTTGACTTGAATCTTGGTTTCCAAGCTCTCTTTGAAGCATTCCAAGTTCTGCATGTTGAGCGTAAACTCTCCACGGCTTGGATGCCAATCCAGATTGCATAATCCTCCCCTTCATGAAAGGATTTCGTCCTCGAAATCAAGCCAACAAGACCTACAAGCAAGGCAAAGACAAACAAAACTTCCTACTACAAGAGTAGGTTAGTACCCAAATGTGTGGAAAACACACTCTTACGGTAGAGCCAAGCATCAATATCAATCAAAAAGCTTATGTCCCCATAGGAAACAACAACTTCTTTGCTCAACAAGGAAGTGCATCCAACACTAGAATAAGCAAAGAGATCAAAAGGGCATGAAACATGTAAGATGTAGCAATCAAATTCCTAACGATCCCTTCGCTCATGACCAACATACCAAGTCCTCAATGCATTTTTATCACAAAGTGACATAATGGCTTTGGCATGCTCAACACTCAAGGTGTGATCAACATAGGAAATGGAACAAGCAAAATAGTTCAAGAAACAACTAGCATCAAAGACTCCACTCCCCCTTCTTAAGAGCACTCTTATACACACAAAGAGATAGCTTCTCACCTCCAAAATCACCTCTAAGACAATCCTCCTCACTAGACAAGCTCCCAAGGGAGGTCTTAAACAATGGATTATCTATAGAGTTAAGCTTCCCAAACCATGGAGGTTCAAGTTCACACTCTCCTTGTTAAATGCAAATCACCACCTCTTTCAAAATCCCCTTCAAACATAGGGTTAGTGAAGACAAGTTCACAACCCATCAAAGGTGAGGCATCCAAACTAGAATCATCATCCACACTTGAGGAGTCGTCGAATACAATTCGATCCATCTCATCCACTAGGGACTCCTCAAGGTAACCATCATCCTCACTACAACACATAGATCCACCATAGGCAATAACATCCATAAGGGTATGATCATACAACTCATCTTCCCTTTTATCAAAGATTGGTGGTATGTCATAACAAGGGTCACAAGCAAGGTAAACTACAACATCCTCATTAAAGAGAGGTTCAATGAATATTGGGCTCACATCATGATGTGGCTTATCAATTCTCTCAACTAGTGGTTCACAATCAAACACAAGCTGACCAACCAACTCTACACTAGTTGCAAACACATTGTAATCATACAAATCATCAACTAGCATGGAGTTTTCACAAGCAATATCATAAGACAAGGAAGTATCATGCTCATGGGAAGAAGGACTAACACATACCTTTGAGTGGCCATCTTGCTCACTCAATGCACTTGAAGTGTCATGGGTAGTTCCTCCAATTTGAAGCTCACATTCTAGATCCTCTTCACATTGCCCTTCCATATTGGAACATGATTGAAGCTCCATTGGTTTGCCTCCAAGAGTACCTACACAAGAACTTAAATAAGTAGAACAAAAAGACAAAGGGTTAAGGTTAGAATAAGGGGTGTCCTCACTCTCAATGATTCTTTTTCCCTCTTTCTTTTCACTCATTTTCTTTTCAAGGTCGGGTGTAGATTCGGGTGGTGATAACTCACTCACATCAGTCAACACATCCTCTCCTTTTCTCACTCGAGAGTTGTCACCGGTCACTCCCTTACTCCTCTCAATCTTTTGTCTCTCAAATTCGGGCGAATTGGGATGAGGCCCAAGAATGCCCATAGCCGGAGTAGGTGGAATTTTAACATCAACCCGGAATCTAGGACTTGGAGACTCATCAGTTGATGTCTCCTTCTTCTTTGTTGGTGAACCACTTGGCTTTGGAGCTTGTGATTTCGGGTTCACCTTGTTGACACTTGTCAACTCTTTTCTTGCACTAGTCCCACAATTTCTTGTGTTCGTAGGACCTCTTGTTTGCTCAATTTCAACTATGGAATGAAGTTCCCGCTCCTTTGTTCTTTGCATCGCCAAGGAAGGTGCACGATTAAGCAACGTGTCTCTTGCCCGACAAGGTTCAAAGTCATAAGTCCTTTGGCCCTTGCTCACATTGTACTTATCCCTCGCAATACTATATTGCACCTTCTTGTCTTGCAACCATGACCCACCTAACCACACATCAAAATGTTTCATGGGATACACATCACACCAAACATAACTCTTGTAATTTCTATGAGATATGTACACCTAAGCTCTCTTGGAAACCCACACTCTATTGTACTCATAAGGATGCTCTAGAGCATAGCAAGGTAGCCTTAGTTCATCAACCAACGAAGTGCTAATGCAATTGGCATCGGTGTCACCAATCTTGAGCAAGTATCCTCCATTACCATCTACCTCAACAACGAACCTTCTTAGACCCAAGTTTCGTACAGGATCATCCAAGAAATAACTTGGAAGTCTAGGAATAGTATCGCCATCAACTCGGGTCTCCCTTATCTCTCCTCACCTAGCAACATTGCTAGGGTAACTTCCACTTCTCGTCACTCTTCCAACATTTAAAGTGTTGTTGAAAGTCGAGGAAGGAGTCTCAACATGGAACCCATAAGAACTCTTCCTAGGGGTAGGAGTGTAGTAGGAACTCTCTCCCCTAGTCTTAGTCCCATAGTCAATGGCACCACTCCTACTACTTCTACTCCTAATGGCATTGTTAGAACAATACAAGCCTTTGGTAGCAAGAGCAACACCACTTCTCAATCCACCCTTCACATGGGAGTTAGGAGCATTAACCCCTTTAGCACATTTCAAGCCTCCCTTTTCCCATGGAACAACCACCATCTCCTCCCATACTAATGGAAGGAACTCTACTACTCCCTTGTACACCATTAGTAACACCAAGAGAAGATGCAAATGAATAATGTGTATAATCAATGTCATCCTCAATTCCCTCTATGTCACTATCAACATGTTCATATTCATCACAAGTAGAGTAAGTAGGATCAACGTACCTTGAAGCGTCACTACCTTCATGTTCTTGACTAGAAGCATCAGGATCTTCACATTCGCCTTCACAAGCCTCATAGTCTTCATCAACCTCATAATCAACGTAATGACCCGCTTCATCCTCATACGAACCATAGTTCCCGGAATCATCATAGCAATACCTATCATCACCATCATAGGAACCATAGTCTCCATCATCTCCACACGAACCATACCCTTTACAATCGTCATCCGAAGCCATAGTTGTAACAAATAAGAGTAAAGGACCTCACAAGTTCACTCTCTCACGTGTATCACTCAAAAGATATCACTCAATTTTCATTCCACTCGTGTATAGACTCAAGGTCGTTGGCTTTTATGACCACACTCTATTGTTCTCACCACTTTTAGCCTTTTTCGACTCAAAGATGGCCTTATCCCCTTTATAGGAACCAAAGTGATAAGATCAACAACTAGCACGTCCAAGTATAGGTTCGGATTAGAGTTTATAAGACACCAAAGACACGAATAAGGACATACAAATGAACTAGGAACAAAGAAAACAAGCAACGAAACTAAAAGATAAAAGTTACCAGACTAATAAGAAGTGACAAAAGAAAAGACTCGAATCGAATTGACACGAAACGGATTCGGATTTGGATGAAATTTTGTTTATGAGCTAGAAACTCTCCATATTTGATGAAATGATTGGAGTTTTAATGATTGGAAACTGTCCGGAGCCATTGCAAACATTCTGCCGAGAAACTGTTTTTCTAGAAAAATGTTGTTCTTCGCTACCCGCGTGAACAAGGTCGCGTTCGCATAGAACAAACGAAATTCCAAGATTAATTCTTCTCTTCGTGATCGCACTAGGGGTTGCGTGCTCTCCATGAACAAATGGAATCTCAGCGCGGTCGCGCCCGGACTTGCGTGATCGCGCAGCTCTGATGCAGCTGAACCAAAATCCGATTTTTAGCTTCAACTTTCCACTTGAATCACCTCGATTCAACTCGTTTATCAATTTCCAAGGTATCCAAAGTTGTATAATGTGTTTCCCAATAAACCCTGATGAATTTCACGTCCAAACAAACAATCAAACTCAAGAATAAATGTCTTCAAGCTCAAGAACAGGGGTTTCAAAAATAGGAACTTTGATTTTCAAATTTTCAATCCACACCACCAAAATGTGATATGAGGGTATCAAATCAATGAAAAACCAATATAGAATAATCCCCAATACTTTTCAATGGATGGGGAATTCGTTTCACCACACAAATTTCAGTTTTTCATTTTTTTTCCAAGAACAAGAACAATCAATAACAACAAACTAAACCAAAAGATAAGATGAACAAGGATCGAGGGTTTGTAGGAACACATTCCGAGCCTTGATCTGATACCAAACTGATGCAAGCAAAATATGCGGAAGTAAGATAAAGAGACGCGGAAGCAAGTATAACACAATACCAAACAAATAAGAGACGGGGAAGAAATAAAGGATATTCGATTCGAAACACGATTGAATATCCGGGAGAGAGAAAGAAACTTGAACCTATCGAGGATCCATACTAGGAAGACATCCACTCAGTTCCAAGCTAAAAGGGATACACAAGGCTTCAACGAGAAGGGTTCGGCCTCTTCTAAGTTCTTTACTCTCAATTCAACATCAACCAAAAAGCTGGCTAAATGAAATGACTAAGGTTCCTACTTATAGTAGCTATGTAATTACAATGATAAAAGGACAAAAATGCCCCTGAAGCTAATTCTAGAATGCTGCCTGACTATCCTTCAGCGCTGTCGCGCAGGTCTCCACGCGATCGCGCAGAGTAAGCTTTTTCTTCATCGCGATCGCGTAGAGTCTTTTGATTCCTCATCGGGATCGCGTGGCTTGGCTCACGATCGCGCAGAGTAAGTTTTCCCCAGAATTCCAGCAAGCTTGCATTTTGGTCTTTTGGCCTTCTTTGACTTGAATCTTAGTTTCCAAGCTCTCTTTGAAGCATTCCAAGTTCCGCATGTTGAGCATAAACTCTCCACGGCTTGGATGCCAATCTGGATTGTATCACATCTCTTTCATACTTTAAAATCCCATAAGCATGGACCCCAAATATACTACAACACTTGTCTTCTTGATTGAAGCACAAACTTCCTTGACAAGGCATCCGCCACCATATTTTCTTTTCCCTTTTTGTAATGGATGACATAAAGAAAGATTTGAAGGAATTCCGCCC
The DNA here is from genome assembly GCA_037355625.1 of Petunia x hybrida. NCBI lineage: Eukaryota > Viridiplantae > Streptophyta > Magnoliopsida > Solanales > Solanaceae > Petunia > Petunia x hybrida. Next base: position 158,246 of record JBBBVM010000502.1, on the reverse strand, counting down.
ATTTGGTATGTCTCACATTAAACTTCTCTGTGATTTGAGGTGTTTCAAAGATTGATGGTCGGTTCTAATGAAAAATTCTTTTGACCTAAGATAATGTTGTCAATGAGTCAATGCCCTCACCAAGGCATACAACTCTTTATTATAAGTGGAGTATTTAGTGGTTGCTCCCTTAATGATAAGGATCAAATGCGGAAAAAGATAAAACAAGATAAAAGTGAAACGAGGCTCGAACAAAGACCCAAGTAGCACCGAAGAACTTGTTTCGATACACCCCGGGTGGATGTCAAGGATCGTCTACACTACGCAACTACCCTCGAGTCAACTAGAACTCGCAAGTAGAATGATCGGGGCGGGGTCATTGTCCAACTAGAATCCACTAGAAGTATACAAATCCCAAACATAGGTCGGTTTTCATAAACCCAAAGAGATCCACTCTTTACAAAATTCATTCATCATTCAAAATAAGCTAAGGAATGAAATACGCTATCTAGCTATTTATAGAAGTTTTTAGGCACTAAGTAAAATGTCTAAATAGCCCACACACTAGGCTTTAGGATAATAGACCACGTAGGGTCAAAATAGTCTTAACACGCATAAAATTCCCGTGTCTCAGCAATTGGGGCAGAGCGCCAGCAAACTTGGGCAGTGGAGGGGCCTGGGCGGAGCGCCTGGGCCCTTTGCTTCCTGGGCAGGGCGCCTGGATGGCCTAGGCGGGGCGCCTCAGCTTGGATATTCCGGAACGGCTTCAATTTATTTCCAACGCTCTTGACTTCTAGTCCGTTGCTTCTTCCAAGCTTGATACATGTTGGAAAGGTGTCTTAGCTCGTTTGGTCCTTATCATCCTCCCCTTCTTGAGAAGATTTCGTCCTCGAAATCAATGCATCCACGTCCATGGCATCATCTCTTCGGGGTGCCCAAAGCTCTCCTCCCTTGCAACCCTTTATCGTCACTTTGACATAGGTTTCTTCCAAGCAACGACAAGCAAACACAAGATTTCTTGCTTTGAAAGTAGGTTAGTGCAAGAATTGTGGAAAACACACTCTTGTGATATAACCAAGCATCAATGTTAAGCACAAATACCAAATCTCCAAGGAGATCATCAAATGCTTAGTTCAATGAGAATATGCACTCAATACAATAATGAGCTAATAGGTCATGGGGACATGGAAAATGTAAGATCAAGCTATCAAAATCCCCTTGAACCTTAAGCTCAAGATCAATAAGCCAATCCCTCCTCAAGGCGTGATCATCATTATGGAGTGGAGTGAGTTAAATAACCCAACATGCAAGTAACATCAAGTACTCCACTCCCGTTCTTTAGAACATACCTATCCACACCAAGGGATTCCTTCTCACCTCCAATTTCATCGCCTAAGCAACCCTTCCCAAAAGACAAACTATCAAGAAAGGTATTGATAATGGCCTCTTCTTCATCATAATCCCAACAAGCAATAGTAGGGTCACTCAAAGAGTCATTTATCTCATTCAAATTCTCACACAATGGGCTGCCTAAGGAGTCAAACCCTTCACACCATGGGGGTTCCATTTGACTAACCACCCTAGTCTGATACAAGTCTTTACCACTAATGAGGATGTCTTCAAACAAGGGATTAGTAAAAACATGCATCACAACATCATGATCTAGCATAGACAAGTTATCAAGACTAGGTTCACTTGAGGAGTCATCATAGACAACTTCGTCCAATTCTTGCGATTTGGACTCCTCAAGGTCACTATCATCCTCACCACAACACATTGGTCCACCAAATAGAAGCATATCAATAATGGTATGATCAACTATCTCATCTACCCCTTTATCAAACATTGGTGGAGTGTCATAGCAAAGGTCACAATCATTGTCAACTATCAAATCTACACTAGTGAGAGATTCATTGAACAATGAGCTCACATCATGATGTGGCTTAGTAAGGCTCTCAACTAATGTCACACAAGGACACACAAGTTGACTTTTAGACTCTTCACTAGTGGCATATTCACTAGATGCATCACAGGCTCCAACTAGTGTTGAGTCATCAAAAGACGAATAGCTAATAGGCTCATGGAAAGGTGGAGCAACACTTACATTTGTAGTACTTCCTTGATCACTCACAAGGCTTGAAGTGTCATATGCAACTTCTTTTTCATGAAACCCACATTGAAGATTTTCTTCCTCTAGTCTTTTCTTCCAAGCACATGGTTGAGGCTCCAATGTCTTGTCTTCACATGTACCTACACAAGAACTAACACAAGAAAAACTAGAATATGAAGAAGGGTTAGAACAATGGGTGCTCTCACTCTCAATTTTTCCTTCCTCACCTCTCAGCTCTATCAATTTTACCTCAAGGGCAAGTGTAGTTTGTGGTGATAATCCACTCACATCACTCCTTAAATCCTCTCCTTTTTCCTCTCTTGGATTGTCACCGGTCACTCCCTCACTTCACTCTTTCTTTTCTCTCTCTTTTGAACTGGAGTGACTCTCACTTTCATCATGCAATGGCAAGACAACAAGATTGTTTGCCTCGGGTTCAAGTACAATGGATGACTTTGCTTTAGCCGCTTCCCTTAACTCCCTCATTCGCTTGTAGTCCTCACTTACTTGCTTGGGAGTCAAGGGTTTAAGCACAAATTTCCTTCCTTCATGTTTGACCGTGTAAGTGTTGACACGACCATCATGAACCACATGCCTATCAAATTGCCACGATCTTCCAAATAGAATGTGGCATGCTTGCATAGGTACCACATCGAACATGTGTTCATCCACATAGCTCCCTATTTTTAACTTAATCATTACTTGCTTCACCACCTTTAGCGCCCCACACTCACTAAGCCATTGCAAACGTTAAGGCTTGGGATGTTTCAAGGTAGTTAATTTCAATTGGGTAACAAGTGATTGACTCACAAAATTAGCACAACTTCCCGAGTCAATGATCATAGAGCAAACAACACCCATGAATCGGCATCTAGCATGGAAGAGATTTTCCCTTTGCAAGGTCTCACTATCCTCTACAATCATGGCACCTAAGCTCCTCCTCACGACTAGGAAAGTATAAGGATCTTCATCCTCCACCGTGTCATCCTCCACATCATCCACCTCATCTCCCTCTACTCCCTCATCCTCCGGTTCACTCTCTTGTTCATAAACACAATCACCAACAATAATCATGGTCCTTTTCGTAGGACACTCTTTAGCAAAGTGACCATACCCGTTGCATTTGTGGCATTGAATTGAAGAAGAAGTAGGAGTATTCAATTGGGTTTTAGAGTTACCTCTCACATTAGATGTGTACTTCTCATATGGCTTCTTCATATCTTTGCTAGCACTTGCACCACTTGTACCACTTGCATTTGGAGTCTTCCATTCTTTTGGTTGGCTCAGAGGAGTAGGAATGCTACTCTTGTAACGGTTGGACTTTTCTCCCTTAAGCCATTGCTCGGCTTCCATTGCGGCTTCCAATAGATCTTGGAGTGAAGGATAGGAATGCAACCTCAATTGAGAAGCTATACCATAGCTCAAGCCATTTTTGAAATGGATCATGGCTTGTTCTTAACTCTCGGTCTCCATATCCAATGCCATCCGGATCTTCTCAAACTCATCATAGTACTCATGAACCAGCTTGACACCTTACTTTAGATCATAAAGCTTCTTGAGTTGCTCTTGACGATACCTAGGAGTCACATACTTGGTATTCATGAGTTCCTTCAATTCATTCCAAGTCACATTCACATACGCACCCGCTCTCCTTTTTGTCCTCTTTATGGACTCCCACCAAGTAGAAGCATAAGACTCAAAGGATGAAATAGCATAAGTACCTTTCTTCTCATCGGTCATCTCATTGGTGTCAAACACCCTCTCCATGAGTAGTACCCATTCAATATATGCCTTCGGGTCACAAGTTCCTTTAAAGATTGGAAGATTAAGCTTCACACTATTGAGATTGTTAAGATCACGACCTCCATGGTAAGGCTCCGGTTGGCCTCCATAGGGGTCACCATACATACCATAATCCCTTCTAGGATTCCCTCCAACATATCCCATGGGTGGCCCTCGACCTCGGCCTCTACCCCTATCCACATTTCGACCCCAATTCATACCACGCCTCGGTTGATATTGATCTTCATACCCATAGGCTTCATTACCGTACTCGGCTTCCTCCTCTCTTTGAGCTTCAACAATTTGCTCAAGAGGTTGAACATTTCGAACGGGTCTTAGAAGTGGAGCATTTTCTTGGGGATTGCCCACGGGTTGGGTATTGCCCAACACACACTCTTGAAGAGCTTCAATTTTCCTTTGTTCATATTTCTTAGCCATTTCCGCAAAGTGTCCAGGAGTCATAGGGGTGCTATGACTTGTGCCTTCTCCGGATTCAAGAGGGACACTCAGGGTCCTTCTTTTAATGGCCTCAACTTGGAGACTTGTGGTCATCTTCTCAAGATTTTCAATCTTTTGGCCTATGATATCCATTTTGGCAAGGAGACTATGATATCCTTTATAAAATCTTGACCTTCGTTGGACATTGTACCTACAAGAAAAACAAACGTTAGTGAAAACACCTCACACACATCCTCACGTGTATAGCACTCGGTTCACTCCTTTAGTGGTGGTGGATATTTCACTCTGACTTGAGTTCTAAAAGCTTCAATAGTTGAACAACAATCCTCAATTCAATCAATCAATTCACAAGTCAAGTGTACTCCGGGGTGAGTGGAGTTAACGTGACTCGATGTACGATAAGCACTTTAAAGTAAAGACTTGAGTCAAAGAATTCTACGAATCTTCTTGGAGTTCTACTCTCCAACTAAGGCACGAATCACCTAATAGCAATAAAGGATTAGTGCTAATTAAGTAGGAAAGTTACTTAGATAAGCACTAATTAGAGGTTAAGCAACAAAGAAATAGAAAAACCTAGAAAAACCTACCAATTCACACTTTCAGGACTTGGGGCGGAGCGCCTACTGGGTGGACCCCCCTGCTTCTCCCACTCCGATTTCTTCGATTTCAAGCCAAAATTTGGTCCGATTTCAACGTGTTTTGCACAAATCCAACGTACCCAAAGTTGTATAATGATATTAGCTTCAAACCCAAATGATTTTCACATCAAAACACCCAACAAATCAAGAACAATCATGATTCAAAATTTCAAGTTGGGGTTTCAACAAAGGTTTCAAAAGGGTTCAAGGTGGATTTCGATTCTTCAAACTCGATGTTACCAAACTCGAAATCACACGAAATTTGTTTTAAATTGTTTGTTTTTCAAAGTAGAACAAACCCCGATAATCAAATCAACGATCAACAATCAACAAACCCATGAATCGATCCAGAATCATCAAGAACAAGGGTTTAACAATTTTGGGGTTTTCAAATTTTCAAATCTCGTGATTCCAATCCAAACCACGTGTTTTTAGTATCAAAACGACGAGATTTCAACAAGGATCAATAATCTATAACACCCATAACAAGAGTCGATCACACCAAAAAGTTACGACAATTTTTGTATTTTTCACTTTTCTATTTTTTTGTATTTTTTCTTCTTCCAATAACTTCAACAACAAGAAAACTAAAGAGTCTAACGTAGGCACGAAGAATCAAGGGTTGGGGGTTTGTAGAAACAAAACTCGAGCCTTGCTCTGATACCAAACTGATAAGGATCAAACGTGGAAAAAGATAAAACAAGATAAAAGCGAGACGAGGCTCGAACAAAGACCCAAGTAGCACCGAAAAACTTGTTTCGATACACCCCGGGTGGATGTCAAGGATCACCTACACTACGCAACTACCCTCGAGTCAACTAGAACTCGCAAGTAGAATGATCGGGGCGGGGTCGTTGTCCAACTAGAATCCACTAGAAGTACACAAATCCAAAACATAGGTTGGTTTTCATAAACCCAAAGATATCCACTCTTTACTGAATTCATTCATAAACCCAAGGAATGAAATAATCTATCTAGCTATTTATAGAGGTTTTTAGGCACTAAGTAAAATGTCTAAATAGATCACACACTAGGATTTAGGATAAAAGACCACGTAGGGTCAAAATAGTCTTAACACGCATAAAATTCCCATGTCTCAGCAATTGGGACGGAGAGGCACGGAGCACCCGCAAACTTGGGCAGTGGAGGAGCCTGGGCGGAGCACCCCCTGGGTGGGTAGAGCGCCTGGGCCCTTTGCTTCCTGGGAGGGGCGCCTCAGCTTGGATCTTCCGGAACGGCTTCAACTCACCTCCAACGCTCTTGACTTCTAGTCCGTTGCTTCTTCCAAGCTTGATACATGTTGGAAAGGTGTCTTGGCTCGTTTGGTCCTTATCACTCAAGTTTTTGATCTTGCATCAACACGGCTCCAATTCCTACCCCACTAGCATCACACTCAATTAAAAGGTCTTATCAAAGTTGGATAATTGAAGGAGAGGTGTAAAGCTAAGCACTTCTTTCAATTTTGCAAAACCCTCTTCTTGATCCTTCCCCCACACAAATGCCTTATCCTTCCTTATCACTTCGGTCAATGGTTCGGCTATAGTGCTAAATCCCCTCACAAACCTCCTATAAAAGCTAGCCAACCCATGGAAACTTCTCACATCACCAATCCTTTAGGAGTGGGCCAATCCCTAATGGCCTCCACTTTAGCCTCATCTACTTCCACACCATTTGCACTCACTACAATATCAAGAAACACAATTTTTTCAACACAAAAGGAGCACTTTTTCAAGTTAGCAAATAATTGCTCCTTTTTCATAACATCAAACACTTGTTTTAAATGATTAGCATGTTCATCAATGGATTTGCTATAGACAAGGATGTCATCGAAGTAAACTACAACAAATTTTCCAATAAAAGATTTAAGGACATGATTCATCAACCTCATGAAGGTTGAAGGAGCATTGGACAGGTGATGCAGTCCAAAATGAGACAAGACATGTTCGTGAGCTTAGGAGTAGCGGGCAGCTTGTTAGAAGGATCAACGAGCAAGTTAGCAAGCTTGGAAGATGGAGGGGCGATGATTGGAGTGTTTGTGCGAAAGTTGGAGGGCTCAAGGAGCGAGCTAGCGAATTAGCTTTTGGGCGTGAGATATGTGGAAGACATGGGCAGAATGTGATATGGGTGAAATACGAAAGCGAGAAAATAAGATAAAAGAAAGAAGAGGCTTGAACTATCCTTCAAGGTAGTATCGAGGAACTAGTCCCGATACACCCTCGAATCGATGTCAAGTATCACCTACACTATACGAACGGTCCTCAAGAGACACTTGACTCTTGCAAAGGGTTAGGTCAGGTTTGGAATGAGGTTCAATTAGTTCCACCAATTGATTCAAGCCAAAAGAAAGGGTTCCATTCATTCAAGAGATCATGTCTCAAATTGTTCTTCAATATTTAAAAACTAGGTAATGATAAAATAAGCCTAAGGAAGAATTTTATAGTCTTCATCTATGCATAATGAAAGGTCAAAAATACCCCCCCAAAAGTGGGTTTAAACAAATAAGGCCACACAGGGCTATGGTTAGAATTACACGCCAAAAATAAAAAAGTCTCGCAATGCTGTCACAGGGAGTAGGCGGTCCGCCTCTGCTGAGCTTCAAAAAGCCATGATGTGTAGTAAGCAGTCCTCCTCTGTAAAGGGGCGGTCCGCCTCTTGGAAATACAGAGAGCCCTCACTTTTACACTTAGACAAATTTTGGCCATTTTTCAAGTAGGCGGTCCACCCACTTTTCCAGGCAGTGCACCTCTTCCTGGGAGGTCTTGAGGTGGCTCAAAATGGTCTTGTGGTGCTCTTCCTTGGTCTTGGACGATCCACTCTTCATCGAATCTATGAAATGTGCCTTCAACTCTTCTCCAAAGCTCTTGGTCTTTGAGGGTTGGCGTCTTAGCTCGATTTTCCCTGCATCATCCTCCCCTTCTTGAGAAGATTGCGTCCTCAAAATCAAGGTGTTCTCTTCCAAGGCATCATCATCTCCTTGAGGTGCCCAATGCTCTCCTCCTTTGTTCTTCTTCAATGTCACTTTGACATAGGCTTCTTCCAAGATCTCCCTTGCCTTAACATGGAGCTTAGGACCTACAAGCAACGACAAACAAACAGAAAACCTCCTACTATGAAAGTAGGTTAGTGCAAAAACTGTGGAAAATACACTCTTATGGTATAACCAAACATCAATAGCAATAACAAAGATCAAGTCTCCAAAAAGAACAACAAGTACTTGGTTTAGTAAAGATATGCACTCAACACAAGAATGAGCAAATAGGTTTTGGGAACATGGCAAATGTAAGATCAAGCTATCAAAATCCCTTTGAACCTTAAGCTCACGATCAATACACCAAAGTATCCTCAATGTGTGATCAACATGCGGAGTAGAGTAAGTCAAATAGCCCAACCTACAACTAGCATCAATTACTCCACTCCCCTTCTTTAGAGCATACTTACTCAGACCAAGAGTTTCCTTTTCACCTCCAAGTCCATCACCTAAGCAACCCTTCTCATAAGGCAAACTCTCAAGGAAGGTATTGATAATGGCTTCTTCTTCATCATAACCCCAAGAATCAAAAGTAGGGTCACTCGAAGAATCATTTACCTCACTCAAGGTCTCAAATAATGAGTTGCCTAAGGAGTCAAACCCTTCACACCATGGAGGTTCTACCTTACTAAAAACCCTAGTCCGATACAATTCACTACCACAAATGAAGATGCCTTCAAACAATGGATTAGTAAAAGCATGCATCTCGATTTCATAAACAAAGGCAAGGTATCAAGACTAGGTTCATCACCCACACTTGAGGAGTCATCATAGACAACCTTATCCAACTCATGCAATTTGGACTCCTCAAGGTCACTACCATCATTTCCATAACACATAGGCCCACCAAAGAGAAGCATATCAACAAGGGCATGATAAACTATCTCATCTTCCCTTTTGTCAAAAATTGGTGGTGTGTCATAGCAAAGGTCACAATCAAGGTCAACTATCAAATCCACACTAGAGAGAGGTTCATTGAACAATGATCTCACATCATGATGTGGCTTAGCATATCTCTCAACTAGGGATACACAAGCACACACAAGTTGACTACTAGACTCTTCACTAAGGGCATATTCACAAAATGCATCACAAACACCAACTAGCATTGAGTCATCGCAAGACAAGTAACTAGTAGGCTCATGAGAAGGTGAAGAAACACTTACACTTGAGTTACTTCCTTGAGCACTCATATCATTTGAAGTGGCATGTTCAACTCCTCCTTTATGAAGCTCACATTGAAGATTTTCATCCTCTTGTCTTTCCTCCAAAGCACATGGTTGAGGCTCCAGCGGCTTGTCTTCAAGGGTACCTACACAAGAACTAACACAAAAAGAAGTAGAAGATAAAGAATGGTTAGAACAATGAATGCTCTTACTCTCAATTTTTCTTTCCTCACCTCTCCTTTCTCTCATTTTTCCCTCAAAGTCAAGTGTAGTTTGGGGTGACAATCCACTCACATCACTCCTCACATCCTCTCCTTTTTCCTCTCTAGGATTGTCACCGGTCACTCCCTCACTCCTCTCTTTATTTTGTCTGTCATGTTTAAGTACAATAGAATGAGTCGCAAGATTGTTCTTATTTGGAGTAGAGTGACTCTCCCTTTCAACTTGCAATGGCATGACAATAAGATTAATGGCTTCGGGCTCAAGTAACATAGGTGACTTAGCTTTAGCCGCTTCTTTCAACTCCCTCATGCGTTTATAGTCCTCTCTTACTTGCCTTGGTGTCAAAGGCTTGAGGGCATATTTCTTTCCCTCTTGCTTGACCGTATAAGAGTTGGTCCGGCCAACATGTACAACATTCCGATCATATTGACATGGCCTTCCAAATAAGAGATGGCAAGCTTGCATCGGTACCACATCAAACATGATTTTATCCCGATAGTTTCCAATGCTAAACTCGATCAATACTTGCTTCACCGCTTTCAACTCTCCACACTCGCTCAACCATTATAAACGGTATGGATTTGGATGCTTTAAAGTGGGCAATTTCAATTGGGAAATCAATATTTGACTCACTATGTTAGCACAACTTCCCGAATCTATAACCATTGAACACACTTGCCCCATCACACGACATCTAGCATGGAAAAGATTCTCTATTTGCACATTTTCTTTCTCCTCCTCAAAGAATATTGATCCTGGGCAAACCATGAGACCCTTCACTCGGAGCCAAGCTAAGGAGATCCAAGGAGTACACTTACACTTGGTGAGGAAGGACCTAGAAGAAGGAAGCGAGTGGAAGCCGTTTCGGGTGATTAGAGCACAAGGGGAGCAGCCCAGTGCACCAGGCGCTCCGCCTAGCACACCAGGCGCTCCGCCTGAAGATACCTAGGCTGAGGCGCCCTGCCTAGGCCACCCCATTGGTCATCAAGCCGGGCGCTCCGCCCAAAATGCTGAAGGACGAGAATGGACTTTGTGTTATGTCTATTTTTACCCTACGTGTTCTTTTATTCCTAAGCATAAGTGTGGGAATTTTAAACCTTTCAATTGGTGCCTAAAAATACCTATAAATAGCAAGATAGCTAGTTTATTTCATTAGCTTACTTAGATGATTAAACAAACACTTGTATTGAGAGTTGAACTCTTCTATTGAATGAAAACCTTGATGGGACTTGTTCTTCCTCTAGTGGATCTAGATGAATTCCAATCCCCCCTGACCATTCTACTTGCATGCTCACGTTAGCTCGAGGGTAGTTGCCTAGCGTAGGTGTTCTTGGCCTTCTCTTGGGGTGTAACGGAACAGGTTCTCCGTTGCTACTTGGGATTAGTGATCGAGATACGTCTCGTTCCTATCTTTTACTTTCCGCGTTTGATTTCCTACATCATTTGGTATCAGAGCAAGGCTCGGGTATCGTTTCTACGAACCCCCGACCCTTGATTCTTCGTGCTTAGGTTAGTTTATTTAGATTTCTTGTTGTTGAAGTTATTGAAAGAAAAAAATTACAAAAAAATTGAAAACTCAAAAATTCAAAAATTTGGTGTAACTTTTTGGTGTGTTTGATTCTTTAAGTAGGTATTATAGATTCTTAATCCTTAATGAAAACCCAACGTTTGGGTACCAAAATTGTTTTGATTGGATTGGAATTAAAATTTGAAACCCCAATTATTGTTAAACCCTACCAAACCCTTGTTCTTGATCAATTTGATTGATTTTGGGTTGTGTGATTGTGGGGTTTTGGAATTGATTATCGGAGATTGATCTCTACTGAAAATCGAACAAATTGAAACAAGAATCGTGTGATTCGGAGTTCGGTAACATTTTTTTTGGAGAATCAAAACCCACCCTTGAACCTTCAAACCCATGTTGAAACCCCAAACTTGAAAACTTTGAATCTTTATTGAACCTTATTTGTTGGTTTTTTGGGTGTGAAATTGATTGGGAGTTGAAGGTTGTATTAAGGAACAACTTTGGGTACTGTGAATTTGGCCAAAACACCTTGGAATCGGCCTAGAAAGTGGATTGAAATCGAAGAACACAGAGTAGAAAAACCCAGGTGTTCTTCGTCAGGGCGCCCCGCCTGACTTGTTCTTGCTCCAGGCGCTCCGTCCAACCCCTTGGCGCCCTGCCTGCCCAACCCCACTGGTCACTTTGCCAGGTGCTCAGCCCCACCTCTTGGGCGCTCCGCCTGATTCCCTGAAGGGTTGAATTTGGGTAGTTTTTCTAGGTTTGCTTGTTTCTTTGTTTCCTAACCTCTTATTAGTTCCTATCTAAGTAATCTTTCAACTTAATTAGCACTAATCTTTCATTGCTTTTAGGTGAATTCGTGCATTAGTTGGAGAGTACAACTCCAAGAAGATTCGTAGATTCTTTTTGATTCATGTCCTCACTTCAAAGTGCCTAGCGACTCCACTCACCCCGGAGTGTGCTTGACTCGTGAATAGTTTGGTTGAGTTGAGGAATTGCTACTCATCTACGTGAAGCTTTGGAACTACAAGTCGAGTGAAATATCCACCACCACTAAATGAGGGAACCGAGTGAACTCAAGTGAGGGAGTGAGTGAGGTTGTTTTGCTAACGTTTGTTACTTGTGTAGGTACAATGTCTACCGAAGGAGAAGATTTTGCTAAGAGTGCCCTTGCTACTATCCTTGCCAAATTGGATAGTATGAACTTGAGGATTGAAAGCCTTGAGAGGGTGAACTCAAGTGCTCTAGTTGAGCAAGGGACTTCCAATGTCCAATCGGAGAAAGGGACCCCGAGTGTCCAAGTTGAGAAAGGGACCCCGAGTGTCCAAGTTGAGGGCTCAAGTAGTCCGACCTTTACCCCAGAACAAGTTGTTGAGTTACTCCTTCATCAACAACGGGTGAAAGATGATCGAGAGAGAATTGATCAAGTGTTGGGCAATACCCAACGAATGGGCATTCCCCGTATCTTGGACAACCCCCCAATAAACATTCCACTACCAAGACCCATCCAAAATGTGCAACCTCTTGAGCAAGCCGATGAAGCTCAAGAAGGGTAGGAAGCCGATTATGGTGATGATATGTATGGGTTTGATGATCACTTTCAACCGAGACGAGGTATGAATTGGGGTCGAAATGTGGATAGAGGTAGGGGCCGAGGTCGAGGGCCACCTACGGGGTATGTTGGAGGGAATGCGAGGAGGGAATATGGTGTGAATGAAGATCACTATGGAGGCCAACCGGAGCCTTTCCGTAGGGGCCGTGACAACACCAACCTCAATAGTGTGAAGCTTAATCTCCCAATCTTTAAAGGGAATTTTGATCCGGGAGCCTACATTGAATGGGTACTACTCATGGAAAGGATGTTTGACACAAATGATATGACCGATGACAAGAAAGGTACTTATGCTATTTCTTCCTTTGAGTCCTATGCATCTACTTGGTGGGAATCCGTCAAGAGATCAAGGAGAAGAGCGGGAATCCCCGTGAATGTGGGTTGGAATGACTTGAAGGGTATCATGAGTATCAAGTACATCACTCCTAGATATCGTCAAGAGCAACTCAAGAAACTTTATGAGTTGAAGCAAGGTGTCAAGACGGTGCATGAGTATTATGATGAGTTTGAAAAGACCCAAATCGCCTTGGATATGGACACCGAAGATGAGGAGCAAGCCGTGATCCGTTTCAAGAATGGCTTGAGCTATGGTATAGCTTCACAATTGAGATTGCATGCTTATCTTTCACTTCAAGAAGTCCTTGATGCCGCAATTCAAGCCGAGCAATGGCTTGATAATGAAAAGTCCAACTGTTACAAAAGGCAACACTTCCACTTCCATGAACAAGCCAAAGGAATGGAAAAATCCTACTCCCAATGCAAGATTTCCAAGTGCAAGTGGCACTAGTGGTGCAAGTGCTAGCAAAGATGTGAAGAAGTCGTATGAGAAGTACACGCCCAATGTTGGAGGTAATTCTAAAACCCAATTGAATACTCCTACTTCTTCTTCAATTCAATGCCACAAATGCAAGGGGTATGGTCACTTTGCTAGAGAGTGTCCTACGAAGAGGACCATGGTTGTTGATGGTAATGATGCTTATGAACAAGAGAGTGACCCGGAGGGAGATGAGGGAGTAGAGGATGATGATCAAGATGATGCGGTGGAGGATGATGAGCCTCATACTTTTCTAGTTGTGAGGAGGAGTTTAAGAGCTATGATAGTGGAGGATAGTGAGACCTTACAAAGGGAGAACCTTTTTCATGCTAGATGCCGAGTCATGATGTACGCTCTATGATCATTGACTCGGGGAGTTGTGCTAATGTTGTGAGTCAATCACTTATTACCCAATTAAAATTGCCTACCTTGAAACATCCCAAACCTTATCGCCTACAATGGCTTAGTGAATGTGGGGAGCTAAAGGTGGTGAAGCAAGCATTGATCAAGTTCAAAGTAGGTAATTATGTGGACGAACACTTGTTCGACGTGGTGCCTATGCAAGCATGCCACCTTCTCTTTGGAAGGCCTTGGCAATTTGATCGACAAGCGGTTCATGATGGTCGTGTCAACACTTACACGATCAAACATGAAGGAAGGAAATTTGTGTTGAAGCCCTTAACTCCCAAACAAGTGAGTGATGACTACAAGCGGATGAGGGATTTGAAGGAGGCGGCGAAGGCTAAGTCTATTGTTGAGACTAGCCCTTTGACCAAAAGCATGGTGGCAATCCCACCTTCTTCTACAGGTGGCATATGTGACATGATGCAACCGGGCGAGGTCCTAAGAGGAAATGATGGCAACAAGATTCTCCTATGCCTAGTGCACAAAGGTATGATCCTTACTTCTAATTGTGATTTTTCTACTAACCCTTTACCTAGTGTGTTTGAGAATGTCTTAAAAGATTTTGGGGACATGTTGCCGGATGAGATGCCGGATGGATTACCTCTTTTGAGGGGTATTGAGCACCAAATCGACTTTGTCTCGGGATCTCAAATCCCAAACAAGCCGGCTTATAGGAGCAATCTGGAGGATACAAGAGAATTGCAAAAGCAAGTTGATGAATTGCTCACTAAGGGCTTGGTGAGGGAGAGCTTGAGTCCTTGTGCCGTACCCGTGATCCTTGTTCCCAAAAAGGATGGCACTTGGAGGATGTGTATTGATTGTCGGGCCGTGAACAAAATAACGGTAAAGTACCGTCATCCCATTCTCCGACTTGATGATATGTTAGATGAATTAAGTGGTTCTTGTGTGTTTAGCAAGATAGACCTTAGGTCCGGCTACCATCAAATCCGGATGAAACCCGGTGATGAATGGAAAACCGCATTCAAGACCAAGTTTGGTCTCTATGAATGGTTGGTGATGCCATTTGGGCTCTCCAATGCACCTAGTACTTTCATGAGGCTAATGAACCATGTTCTCAAGCCATTCGTCAACAAGTTTGTGGTCGTCTACTTTGACGATATATTGATCTATAGCAAATCAATAGACGACCATGTTGAACACCTTAGGAAAGTGCTTGAAAAGTTGAGAGCCAAAAAGCTCTATGCTAATTTTAAAAAGTGTGCTTTTGGTGTTGAGAAGGTAGTCTTCATTGGGTTTGTTGTGAGTGCCCAAGGAGTGGAGGTGGATGAGTCTAAGGTAGAGGCCATACGTGATTGGCCTACTCCTACTACCGTGACTCAAGTAAGGAGCTTTCATGGTCTTGCTAGTTTTTATAGGCGATTTGTGAAAGACTTTAGCTCCATTGTTGCTCCACTCACCGAATTGGTGAAGAAAGACCAACCTTTTGTTTGGGGAGAGCCTCAAGAGAAGGCCTTCCAAGAGTTGAAAAGTAGGTTGAGTACCACCCCTCTATTGCAATTGTCCGACATCGGAAAGGCATTTGAGTTTGAATGTGATGCCTCGGGGGTGGAAATTGGTGGTGTTTTAATGCAAGATAGCAAACCCATCGCCTACTTTAGTGAGAAGTTGAAAGGGGCTTCCTTGAATTACTCTACGTATGACAAGGAGTTGTATGCCCTAGTGAGAGCCCTTGCCCATTGGCAACACTACCTTTGGCCTAGAGAATTTGTCATCAAGAGTGACAATGAGTCACTCAAGCATCTTAGAGGCCAAGAGAAGCTAAACAAGAGGCATGCCAAGTGGGTTGAGTTCATTGAGTCTTTTCCCTATGTGATCCAATACAAGAAAGGGAAAGACAATGTTGTGGCGGATGCACTTTCTAGAAATTTTGCTCTAGCCACCACTCTCACCTCTAAGCTCATGGGCTTTGAGAGCATTAAATTGATGTATGCTCATGACCCGAAGCTAAAGAACATCCATGAAGCTCTAGAAAAGAGGGAGAGAGTTGAGAAATACCAATGGGTTAATAGATATATTTTTAAAAATGGTAAGGTGTGCATACCCGAGTCCTCATGGAGAGAATTGCTTGTGCCAGAGGTACATTGTGGAGGACTCATGGGTCACTTTGGTAGGGATAAAACCTTGGCCATTCTTAGGGAGCAATTCCATTGGCCTAAAATGGGGACACATGCTGAGAGACTTTGCAACTCTTGTCTTGAGTGAAAGTTTGCTAAGTCCAAATCGAACCCCCATGGTTTGTATACCCCACTCCCCGTACCTACTAGTCCGTGGTTGGATATATCAATGGACTTTGTCATGGGATTACCAAGGATTGGGGGGCCATGATAGCATTTATGTTGTTGTGGATAGGTTCTCCAAAATGGCTCACTTCATTCCATGTAGAAAATGTGATGATGCACAACATGTGGCTTCCTTGTTTATTGATAATGTTTTGAAATTGCATGGAGTGCCTCAAACTATAGTGAGTGATAGGGACACCAAGTTCCTAAGTCATTTTTGGAGGAGTTTATGGGGTGCCCTTGGCACCAAACTCTTGTTTTCTACGTCCCACCATCCGCAAACCGATGGGCAAACTGAGGTGGTGAACCGAACTTTGGGTGCTCTTCTTAGAGCCATGACCCGAGGTAAGGGTGGGACTTGGATTGACAAGTTACCTCTTATGGAGTTTGCCTACAATCGAACCGTGCATAGAATGATTGGCATGACTCCATTCGAGTGTGTTTATGGTTTTAACCCCTTGATTCCCCTTGATCTAACCCCTTTGCCAAGGGAAATGGTTGTTAATTTTGAAGGAAAAGCTAGAGCCAAGGCTTTGATGGAGCTACATGCTAAGGCAAAGAAGAATTTGGAGGAAGCTTATGCAAAGGTAGCCTCCAAGAAAAACAAGGGACGCAAGAAGGTGGAACTCAAGAAGGGTGACTATGTGTGGGTGCACTTCCGGAAAGAAAGGTTTCCAAACCTTAGGAAAGAGAAATTGCCACCCCGTGGAGATGGCCCATTCCAAGTGCTCTCAAAGATAAACAACAACGCCTATGTGGTCGACTTGCCAAGTGAGTATCAAGTTTCTAATACATTTAATGTAGTGACTTGGTTCCTCTGGATGTAGGTGATGAAGAGGTCGTGGATGATGATGCTTCACTTTCGAGGACGAAATCTTCTCAAGAAGGGGAGGATGATGCCGGGAAAACCACGAGACCCTTTACTCGGAGCCAAGCTAAGGAGATCCAAGGATTACACTTACACTTGGTGAGGAAGGACCTAGAAAAAGGAAGCGAGTGGAAGCTGTTCCGGGTGATTAGAGCACAAGGGGAGCAGCCCAGTGCACCAGGCGCTCCGTGGTGCAATGCAATTCCCGAAGGGATTGTTAGCACGAACGCGGAAGAACAAACAAGAGAGATAAAGATAAAAGCAAGACAAAACTTGCTTCTTTCGAAAGAACAGTGAGGAACCTGTCTCAAAGCTCAATCAAAAGGAGTACAAGGATCACCTATACTATGCAACAATCCTCAAGAGAACATTGCCTCTTGCAAACTGAATGATCAAGAGGAATGTTCAATCGGACTAACCGAAAGCCACAAGTCCTTAAAAGCCCTCACCGGGGTTTTGCTCACGACGGAGACAAGAAGAAATGTGCTCGGCACTTTCATTCAATTCATCAATATTCAAAGCTAGCTACTTACAATGAAAGGAAACAGTGTTTATATAGGAAATACTAAGGGTAAACTAGTAAATAGGTCACAGTTGACCAATAGAAATAAGCCACGCAGGGCTGAGATAAAATGTGTTCGGCAGACTTTGACTTCGGTAAGCCTTGGCTTCGGTTCTCGATTGTCTGCTCGAACACACACTTGTTGCCTTCGGACGCTCAATTGTCTTCGAGCTCATTGTCCTCGTTCACTTTGCCTTCGGGCTCAAGTCTGAAGATAATGCCTTCGATTCTTGAGCTCGGCCACTCAGCTTCAGAGCAATTGTTTTCCTTCGGCCAGGCTAAGTGAACGTGCACATCGTGCAGCAGCTTGGCTTGGCTTCTTGTCATCGGTCTCCTCGGTGGATCGATCACTTGATCAGCACGTGATCGGGCTGCATCATCCTCCCCTTCTTGAGAAGATTTCGTCCTCGAAATCAAGCCCTCCTCGTCCTCCGAAGTTGGACCTACAACACAAGGAACTAAGTCAGCAACATTAAAGGTGTTGGACACGTTATACTCACCAGGGAGGTCGATCACGTAGGCATTGTTGTTGATCTTGGTCAACACTTGAAATGGACCATCCCCTCGAGGAGCCAACTTTCCTTTCCTTTGGTTCGGGAAGCGTTCCTTCCGGAAGTGAACCCAAACTCAATCTCCCTTCTTTAATTCCAACTTTTTACGCCCCTTGTTTTTCTTTAAGGCAACCTTTGCATAGGCCTCCTCGAGGTTCTTCTTCACCTTTGCATGCAATTCGATCAAGGCAGCTGCTCTTCGAGTACCTTCAAAATCAAGAACAGAATCTCGAGGCAATGGGGTTAAATCAAGTGGAATCAAAGGATTATAGCCATACACACATTCAAACGGGGTCATGTTGATCATTCTATGCACCGTTCGATTGTATGCGAACTCCATCATGGGCAAACGATCAGCCCAGTTTCCAACCTTTCCTTTGGTCATTGCCCGAAGCAAAGATCCCAAGGTTCGGTTAACTACCTCGGTCTGTCCATCAGTCTGAGGATGGTGAGACGTCGAGAATAGTAGCTTGGTGCCGAGGGCACCCCACAAACATTTCCAAAAATGACTCAAGAACTTTGAGTCTCGATCACTCACAATAGTACGAGGTACACCATGCAATTTTAACACATTAGACACAAACAATGTAGCTACATGCTGTGCATCATCACACTTTTTGCAAGGAATAAAGTGAGCCATTTTTGAAAAACGGTCAACCACAACGAAAATGCTATCATGTCCTCCCCCCGACCTTGGTAACCCCAAAACAAAGTCCATGGATATATCAACCCAAGGTCGATCAGGCACAGGCAACGGGGTGTACAATCCATGAGGGTTGGACTTCGATTTTGCTTTCTTGCAAACGAGACAAGCGTTGCAAAGCTTTTCCACATCTCGTCGCATTTTGGGCCAATGGAACTGCTCGGTCAAGATACCAAGAGTTTTATCGACACCGAAGTGTCCCATCAGTCCACCTGAGTGAGCTTCTCGAACCAAAAGCTCTCTCCACGATGACACTGGCACACAAACCCTCCCATTTTTGAAGAGGTAGCCATCATGCCACTGATATTTCTCAACCTTTCGGCCACTCAAGATTGCGTCTCGAACACATTTCAGCTTGGGATCGTCCTCGTACATCGACTTGATGCTTTCGAATCCCATGAGCCTAGAGGCGAGAGTGGTCGCTAAGGCAAATTTTCTTGATAGCGCATCGGCCACAACATTATCTTTTCCCTTTTTGTAATGAATTACATAGGGAAAGCTTTCAATGAATTCAACCCACTTGGCATGTCTTCGATTCAATTTCTCCTGACCTCGAAGATGTTTCAAAGACTCATGATCACTTTTGAGCACAAACTCTCGAGGCCACAAATAATGCTGCCAATGGGCGAGTGCTCGAACGAGGGCATACAATTCCTTGTCGTACGTAGAGTAGTTCAAGGTTGCACCCTTAAGTTTTTCGCTAAAGTAAGCGATCGGCTTCGAATCTTGCATCAGCACTCCTCCGATCCCAACTCCAGACGCATCACACTCGACTTCGAATGCTTTGCCGAAGTCAGGGAGTTGCAACAACGGGGCAGAACAAAGCCTCCGCTTCAACTCTTGGAAAGCCCTCTCTTGGGGCTCTCCCCACACAAATGGATTGTCTTTCTTCACCAGCTCGGTTAAAGGAGCTGCCACGGTGCTAAAGTCACGAACAAACCTTCGGTAAAAGCTAGCTAAGCCATTAAGCCATGGAAGCTACGAACTTGTGATACCGAGGTTGGAGTTGGCCAATCTTTGATGGCTTCGACTTTTGATTCGTCGACTTCGACACCATTAGCACTGACAACAAATCCAAGAAAGACTACACGATCGACACCAAAGGCGCATTTCTTGAAGTTGGCATACAACTTCTCTTCTCGAAGCTTTTCAAGTACTTGCCTCAGGTGGTCGACATGTTCATCCACGGTTCTGCTATAAACAAGTATGTCATCGAAATAAACGACAACAAACTTGTTTATGAACGGTTTGAGCACATGGTTCATCAATCGCATGAATGTGCTCGGTGCATTGGATAAGCCAAAAGGCATCACCAACCATTCATAGAGACCGAATTTGGTCTTGAATGCGGTTTTCCACTCGTCCCCGGGTTTCATTCGGATCTGGTGGTAACCGGACCTGAGGTCTATCTTCGAAAAACATGAAGAACCACTTAACTCATCTAGCATGTCATCTAATCGAGGAATAGGATGACGATACTTTACCGTTATTTTGTTGACTGCTCGACAGTCAACACACATTCGCCATGTTCCATCCTTCTTCGGGACAAGGATAACAGGAACGGCGCAAGGACTCAAGCTCTCTCGAACGAGGCCCTTGTTCAGCAATTCATCAACCTGCCGTTGGAGCTCTTTGGTGTCTTCGGGATTACACCGGTATGCCGGTTTGTTAGGGATTTGAGACCCTGGTACGAAGTCAATTTGGTGCTCGATTCCTCTCAATGGAGGTAATCCACCTGGCATTTCCTCGGGAAACATGTCCTCGAAGTCCTGCAAAACTTTTTGAACAAACAAAGGCAAAGGGTTATCATTAGAAAAATCATCATTAGAGTTTAGAAAGATACCCTTGTGCACGAGGCAAATCATCATCTGACCGTGGTCGTTGCCTCGTAAGATCTCACCGGGTTGCATGATTGCACAAATTCCTTTCACTTCGATCGGTGAGTTTGTTTTCTTCGGGCCCCAATTTTGCTCCTATCGGAAGCTTAGCTTTGGCCGCTTCTTTCAATTCTTTCATTCGTTTATAGTCCTCGGTGACTTGTTTTGGAGACAAGGGTTTGAGTACGAAACTCTTCCCATCAAGCTTCACAGTATAAGTGTTGGATCTGCCATTGTGAACAGCTGTTCGATCATACTGCCATGGTCGACCCAATAGCAAATGACAAGCTTGCATCGGAACCACATCGAATATCATCTCATCTTGATACTCTCCGATTTTGAACTTGATCCACACTTGTTTGACAACCCTCAATTCTCCACACTCATTCAGCCATTGTAACTTGTAAGGGTGGGGATGCTTCATCGTAGGTAATCCCATTTGTGAAACCAAAGTTTGGCTCACTACATTGGCACAACTACCAGAATCAATGATCATCGAACACACCTTTCCTCTCACTCGACATCGGGCATGAAAGAGGTTTTCTCTTTGGTTGTCCTCTTCTTCAAGAGTCATGCAGCTCAAATTCCTTCGAACCACAAGAAACATTTCCGGATGATCAGCTTCGGCAGCCTCATGATCATCATCATCTTCAGCTCGATCAGTCTCCTCGATAAGTTCCTCCTCGGTGTCACTTGCTTGCTTATGGACGGTTCCATCTTCGAGCAGAAGCATAACTTTGCGAGTTGGACACTCTTTTGCCATGTGACCATAACCTTTGCATTTGTGACACTGAATATTTGAAGCACTAGGTGAGTTGAGTTGAACTTTACCTCCCGCTTCTCTTGGTTGGTTAACGGTCACACCTCTTTCGAAGGGTCTCTTCAAATCTCGAACAGTGTTAGCACTTGCTTGGTTTGGACTCTTCCATTCTTTACTTCGGTTCAAAGGAGTAGAAGTAGTGACTCCTCGATACCGGTTTGCCTTATCGTCCTTCACCAACCTTTCAGCTTCGGTGGCAGCATCAAACAAATCTTCCAACGTGTGGTACACGTGGAGTCTCAACTGAGATGACACATCCCTAGCCAAGCCATTTTTGAATCTGATAATGGCTTGCTCTTCGTCTTCGACCAGATCAAGATTCAATCGAACCTTTTCAAACTCGTCGTGGTACTCTTGGACTGACTTGGTCCCTTGCTTTAACTCATAGAGCTTTTGCATTTGAGTCTGCCTGTACTTGGCACTCAAATACTTACCATCCATCGCTCTCATCAACTGTGGCCACGTATTGACTACTGGATAGTCATTTCTTCTTCTATGCCTCTTGTCAGATTCCCACCATGTTGATGCATAAGCTTCGAACGAAGCAATGGCATGGGCAGCTTTTCTCTCATCGGTCATCTCATTGGTTTCAAAGATGCGCTCCATTTTAAGCTTCCATTCAAGATACTCGTCGGGATCACTAGTTCCTTTAAAGGGTGGAATAGTGATCTTGACACTGTTCAAGTTTGAGTCTCGAACAGCTCTAGCCTGTTCGGGAAACTCATCTTCTCGATCATTAGCCTCACGCTCAATATTTCTTTCAACATTTGCGCCTCGGCCTCGACCTCGGAAATTTCCACGTCCTCGGTGAGCTTGCCTTCGTTGAGCGAATGGCGGCTCACGCTCATATTCGTCCTCAGGAAATTCCTCTTCACCAACCTCCTCGGCAACAGCTCCAAGATCTCTCCGGGCCACTGGAGGTGGTATTCTTTCTCCTCGGGGAATGCCCAAGTTTTGATAAGCAGCTTGGGGATTGCCCAAGTTAAGTTCTCTTCGAATTGCTTCACTTGTCAACTGATGTTGTCGTACAAGCTCAGCATACAGCTCAGGTTTCATCGGAGTGGATTGGCTTGTTCCAGCGCCGGACCCATGCATGGCCGCGGACGCACTTCCCTGCTCGAGGTTAGCTACTCGAGCACTCACTCCTCTTACTTCGGCACTGATGCCTTGTATCGCAGCCATGAGATCGGCTAACGACAATTCAGGCTTTTCAATGCTTTTGCCATCGTTCCCAGCCATGGTTCCTGCACAAGTCAAAGATCAAACAAATGTTAGGGTTAGAAATCACCTCACACACTCCCTCACCTTTGATGGGTGGCACTCGGGTCCACTCAATTTATGGGTTCGGTTTTGATCACTCAAGGACTTGTTAACAGTGGCTCGTCCAATTGATCGGTCCTCTAAGATCCTTCAAGTTCGACAATAGTCACTGCCTCTTCGGGAAGAGTGAAGTGATGTTCGACTCGATGGAACGGACGCTTTTCAACTGAGCTCGGGGAGTCAAAAGAATTTCTACGAAAGTTTGGACTTCGGTCACCCCTTCGCACGAATTCCTATCAGCTTAAAAGAGTTAGTACGACCTTGAGTAGGACAATTACTCAAAAGATCCACCAACTAGAATTTTACACGAAAGAAAGTGAAAACCTAGGAGAATCTACCCTTTGATTCCCTTTTGGAATCTTTTTCGATCACACCCACTCCTGTCCGTATAAGAGTGGTCCCTCCTTGGTACGGATAGGGTTTTACCTTATCCACTTTCCTTTTCAGCCGACAATTTTCACCTGGGGCTTTGATGTTAAAATTTTAACCACTTTCTTCTCCAATGGAACAGTGACCTCGCTCCGGCGTACGGACGCAACAACTTCGGTTCACTGACCACAAATTTTATAACAAGATCTGGGTTGCTTTCGACTCCGGTTCCAAACAACAACGGAGGAAATCAAACGAAGTTCTTTGAACTAAAATTCAGCTCGTTCGTGTCGTACACTGTTACGATTTGTAACAATTTCCGGCGTACGGACATCGATTTTAAACTCAGAGCTTCGATTTTTGAGCAACAAACAAACCCAAATTACTCAAGAACCACCAATCTTCACCGGTTTCTTCCAAACACAGTGGGGTTCGAGTTCAGTCACCATTAAAGCTCAAATCAGTCCAAAAATTCACCAAGAAACCCTAGTCACGAAATCAGTACGTCGGGTATTCGTTGGAATCAGAACTCGATGGTGAACAAGAATCCAAGATTGTTTTTCCAAAACAACCAACAATCAAACACAATTTTTGAATTTTCTTTTAACACTTTTTTTTTTTTTTTTGTAAGAACACCAACAGTAACAAAAAAAAAAACAGGAACACGAAACGGAAACAAAGACACAAAACGCACGAAAATAAAGATAAAGTGAACAGGATTTGGGGTTGTAGAAACAAGCCCAAACCGTGCTCTGATACCAAGATGGTGCAATGCAATTCCCGAAGGGATTGTTAGCACGAACGCGGAAGAACAAACAAGAGAGATAAAGATAAAAGCAAGACAAAACTTGCTTCTTTCGAAAGAACAGTGAGGAACCTGTCTCAAAGCTCAATCAAAAGGAGTACAAGGATCACCTATACTATGCAACAATCCTCAAGAGAACATTGCCTCTTGCAAACTGAATGATCAAGAGGAATGTTCAATCGGACTAACCGAAAGCCACAAGTCCTTAAAAGCCCTCACCGGGGTTTTGCTCACGACGGAGACAAGAAGAAATGTGCTCGGCACTTTCATTCAATTCATCAATATTCAAAGCTAGCTACTTACAATGAAAGGAAACAGTGTTTATATAGGAAATACTAAGGGTAAACTAGTAAATAGGTCACAGTTGACCAATAGAAATAAGCCACGCAGGGCTGAGATAAAATGTGTTCGGCAGACTTTGACTTCGGTAAGCCTTGGCTTCGGTTCTCGATTGTCTGCTCGAACACACACTTGTTGCCTTCGGACGCTCAATTGTCTTCGAGCTCATTGTCCTCGTTCACTTTGCCTTCGGGCTCAAGTCTGAAGATAATGCCTTCGATTCTTGAGCTCGGCCACTCAGCTTCAGAGCAATTGTTTTCCTTCGGCCAGGCTAAGTGAACGTGCACATCGTGCAGCAGCTTGGCTTGGCTTGGCTTCTTGTCATCGGTCTCCTCGGTGGATCGATCACTTGATCAGCACGTGATCGGGCTGCATCACTCCGCCCAGCACACCAAGCGCTCTGCCTGAAGATGCATAGGCTGAGGCGCTCCGCCCCAATCTTGGGCGCCCCGCCCAAAATGCTGAAGGACGAGAATTGACTTTGTGTTATGTCTATTTTGACCCTACGTGGTCTTTTATACCTAAGCCTAAGTGTGGGCATTTTAGACCTTTCAATTGGTGCCTAAAAACACCTATAAATAGCTAGATAGCTAGTTTATTTCATTAGCTTACTTTGATGATTAAACAAACACTTGTATTGAGAGTTGAACCTCTTCTATTGAATGAAAACCTTGATGGGACTTGTTCTTCCTCTAGTGGATCTAGATGAATTCCAATCCCCCCCGACCATTCTACTTGCGTGCTCACGTTAGCTCGAGGGTAGTTGCCTAGCGTAGGTGTTCTTGGCCTTCTCTCGGGGTGTAACGGAATGGGTTCTCCGTTGCTACTTGGGATTAGTGATCGAGATACGTCTCGTTCCTATCTTTTACATTCCGCATTTGATTTCCTACATCAAATATAGTACTCAAACTCCTCCTGACCACTAAGAACATGTTAGGATCTTCACCTTCCTCTATAGCCTCTTCACAAGCAACTACATCACTCTCTTCATTCTCGGGCTCACTCTCTTGTTCATACACCAATCCATCTTCCAAGGCAATCATGGTCTTTCGGGTAGGACAGTCTCTTCCAAAGTGGCCATACCATTTACACTTATAGCATTGAGTAGAAGAAGAAGTAGGAGTATTCAATGGAGTTTTAGAGTTACCTCCCACATTTGGTGTTGGCTTCTCATAGGTCTTCTTCACATCACGACTTGCACTTGCACCACTTGTGTTTGGAGTCTTCCATTCTTTTTGTCTACTCACGGGAGTAGAAGTAGTACTCTTATAGCAAGTGGACTTATCTTCTATGAGCCACTTCTCGGCATCAACCGCGGCATCAAATAGTTCATGATGAGATTCATACTTGTGAAACCTCAATTTAGAGGCTGCCTCTTTGTTCAAACCATTCTTGAATCGAATGATGGCTTGTTCATCTTCCTCCGCATCCATGTCTAAGGCCATTCGGATTTGCTCAAACTCATTGTAGTGCTCTACTACCGTTTTGTAGCCTTGCTTCAACTCATATCATAAAGCCGTTTGAGTTGATCTTGACGATACTTAGTAGTCACATATTTTTCATCCATCGCACGTTTTACTTCACCCCAAGTAAGGTTCACGGGCAAAGCATTTCTTCTTCTTGATCTCTTGACCGATTCCCACCAAGTGGAAGCAAAGGATGCAAATGAAGATATAGCATATTTGGCTTTCTTCTCTTTGGCCGTGTCATTCGTATCAAACACTATTTCCATTGACACCTTCCACTCAAGATACTCAATCGGATCACTACTCCCTTTGAAGCTTGGGATAGTAATCTTCACACTATGGAGATTGTTGTTATCACGACCCCCTTGGTAAGGCTCCGGTTGGCCTGATCACCATCATATCCCCTTCTCCAATTCCTCCAATCATAACCCCCTTGAGGTCCTCGGCCTCGACCTCTACCCCTATTCATTCCTCTGCCTCCATTCATTGCTCTTCTATTCAGATAGGGAGTTTCAAAGTCATCATCATCTTCTTCAAGTCCGGGTTCCTCCCATTCTTGAGCTTCATCAACATGCTCAAGAGGTGCAACATTCCTATGGGGTCTAGGGAGTGGAACATCTCCTTGGGGATTGCCTAAGTTGTGGGGAATGTTCACCTGTTGAGCAATGCCCAACACACGCTCTCTACGAGCAAGATCATTCTTCAGCCTTTGTTGCTTGGCTAATTCCGCAAATTGTTCCGGGTTAATGGTGGAGCCATCACTTGTGCCCTCACCGGCCTCAAGTTGGACACTCGAGGTCCTCATTTCTAGACTTTCAAGTCTCACACTCATGCCTTCCAACTTGGCCATTATAGTAGTCAAGGCACTCTTAATGGGATCATCACCTTCACCGACTATGGTACCTACAAAACAAGCAAACGAGTAGTGAAATAACTTCACTCACACACCTCACTTGAATGTCACTCGGGTACACTCGTTTAGTGGTGGGGGATTTATCACTCAATCTTGAACCAAAGGTATCACGTAGTTGAACCATGTTACTAATCAACAACCAAACAATCCATAAGTCAAGCACTCTTCGGGACGAGTAGATTTAATGGGACTCGATGGACGCTAGAGTCTTTAAGTGCAGACTTGAAACAAATGGTCCTACAAGTCTTCTTTGAGTTTTACTCTCTACTAAGTACGATTATCCTAAAGGCTCAATAAACTAGTACTAATCAAGTAGGAATATTACTCGAATAGTACTAGCCGGAAGCAATGCAATCAAAAGAAACACAAAAACCTACGAATTTTCAACTACCCGAACACCCTACAGGAGTAGGCACCCCGCCTCTGCAGGCGGGGAGTCCACCTACCCAAATATCAAGAGAACTGTCACAGAAAGGGGAGGTCCGCCTCTTGGACCAGGCGCCCCCCGCCTACAGTTTTCTTCAGCACAGTCCAAAAATCGTGTTCTTGGTATTTTGGCTCCCAATTTCCAATGTTTTCGAGGTGTTTTCCAATCAAAAGATACCCCAATGTGTTTTCAACTACTACAAACAATCCCCAATGATTTATAAGAACACCCAATCATCAACAAGTCCAAATCAAGAAATTTAAGCAAATTCAACGGTTTTTTCAAACTTCGGGGATTTTGATTTTCAACGTTTTGATTCTCAACTCCAAAACGTGTTTTGAGGGTACCCAATCAAAGGGAATATGATAACAAGCGGTCCTTGATAACAAACATCAAAAGAATCATCATGACCAAGAACATCTAGCAATTTTTTGTATTTTTCAACTTTTTCTATTTGTTTGTACTTTCTTCTTTTTCAGCAACAACAACAAGAAACTAAATAAAAACTAATGTACGTACGATGAACAACGATCGAGGGATTTCATAAACAAATCTCGAGCCTTGCTCTGATACCAAGATGATATTGGTAAAATACGGAAGCGAGAAAATAAGATAAAAGCAAGACAAGGCTTAAACTATCCTTCAAGGTAGTATCAAGGAACAAGTCTCGATACACCCTCGAATCGATGTAAAGAATCATCTACACTATACGAACGGTCCTCAAGAGACACTTGGCTCTTGCAAAGGGTTCGGTCGAGTTTGGAATGAGGTTCAATTAGTTCTATCAATTGATTCAAGCCAAAAGAAAGGGTTCCATTCATTCAAGAGATCATGTCTCAAATTGTTCTTTAATATTCAAAAACTACGTAATGATAAAATAAGCCAAAGGAAGACTTTTATAGTCTTCATCTATGAATAATGAAAGGTCTAAAATACCCCAAAAATGGGTTTAAACAAATAAGGCCACGCAGGGCTATGGTTGGAATTACACGCAAAAAATAAATAAGACTCGTAATGCTGTCGCAGGGAGTGGGCGTTTCGCCCACTCCCCTAAGTAGTCCGCCTCTTCTGAGCTTCCAAAAGACATGTTGTGTAGTAGGCGGACCGCCTCTGTAAAGGGGAGGTCCGCCTCTTGGAAATACAGAGAGCCCTCACTTTTACACTTAGCCAAATTTTGGCCATTTTTCAAGTAGGCGGTCCACCCACTTCTCTAGGCGGTGCGCCTCTTCTTGGGAGGTCTTGAGGCGGCTCAAAATGGTCTTGTGGTGCTCTTCCTTGGTCTTGGACGATCCACCCTTCGTCGAATCTATGGAATGTGCCTTCAACTCTTCTGCAAAGCTCTTGGTCTTTGAGGGTTGGCGTCTTAGCTCGATTTGCCCCGTATCATCCTCCTCTTTTTTTGAAGATTTCATCCTCGAAATCAAGGTGTTCTCTTCCATGGCATCATCATCTCCTTAAGAATCTCCATGGTCTTGCCCATTCAAAAATTACCCATTAGTCCCTCACTATGTACCTCCCTCACTAGCAACTCCCTCCAAGATGAACTAGGCACACACAACTTCCCATTTCTAAACAAGAACCCTTCAAACTTATGGAATCTCTTTTTCTCCATATCACTACTAAGTTCCTCCTCACCACACAATCGATTGATCCTTCTCCCCCCTTTTCCTCCAACTCACAATTAGCATATAGTTCCCCAAACTCCGGGTCATTGGCATACATCTCCATCATACTTTCAAAACACATAAGCTTGGACCGCAAAGTATTCAGCAACGCTTGTCTTCTTGATTGAAGCACAAACTTCCTTGACAAGGCATCTGCCGCCATTTTTTCTTTTCCCTTTTTGTAATGGATGACATAAGGAAAGGTTTCAAGGAATTCCACCCATTTGGTATGTCTCACATTCAACTTCTCTTAGGATTTGAGGTGTTTTAAAGATTAATGGTCGGGTCTAATGACAAATTTTTTTTACCAAAGATAATATTGCCAATGAGCCAATTTCCTCACCAAGGCATACAACTCTTTATCATAAGTGGAGTATTTAGTGGTTGCTCTCTTAAGTTTTTCACTAAAATAAGCAATGGGTTTTTGATCTTGCATCAACACGGCTCCAATTCCTACCCCACTAGCATCACACTCAATTTAAAAGGTCTTATCAAAGTTGGGTAATTGAAGGAGCGGTGTAGAGCTAAGCACTTGTTTCAATTTTTCAAAAGCCTCTTCTTGCTCCTCCCCCCCCCCCCCCCCCCACAAATGCCTTATCATTCTTTATCGCTTTGGTCAATGGTGCAGCTATAGTGCTAAATTCCCTCAAAAACCTCCTATAAAAGCTAGCCAACCCATGGAATCTTCTCACATCACCAATGCTTTTAGAAGTGGGCCAATCTCTAATGGCCTCCACTTTAGCCTCATCTACTTCCACACCATTTGCACTCACCACAAAACCAAGAAACACAACTTTTTCAACACAAAAGGAGCACTTTTTCAAGTTAGCAAATAATTGCTCCTTTTTCAAAACATCAAACACTTGTTTCAAATGATTAGCATGTTCATCAATGGATTTGCTATAGACAAGGATGTCATCGAAGTAAACTGCAACAAATTTTCCAATGAAATATTTAAGGACATATGATTCTTCAACCTCATGAAAGTTGAAGGAGCATTGGACGAGTGATGCAGTCCAAATGAGACAAGACATGTTCGTGAGCATAAGAGTAGCAGGCAGCTTTTTAGAAGGATCAACGAGCAAGTTAGCAAGCTTGGAAGATGGAGGGGAGATGATTGGAGCGTTTGTGCGAAAGTTGGAGGGCTTAACGAGCGAGCTAGCTTTTGGGCGTGAGATTTGTGGAAGACTTGGGCAGAATGTGATACAGGTAAAATACGGAAGCGAGAAAATAAGGTAGAAGCAAGACGAGGCTTGAACTATCCTTCAAGGTAGTATCGAGGAACTAGTCTCGATACACCCTCGAATCGATGTCAAGTATCACCTACACTATACGAACGTCCTCAAGAGACACTTGGCTCTTGCAAAGGGTTCAATCGGATTTGGAATGAGGTTCAGTTAGTTCTACCAATTGATTCAAGCCAAAAGAAAGGTTTCCATTCATTCAAGAGATCATGTCTCAAATTGTTCTTCAATATTCAAAAACTATGTAATGATTCTAACAAAGAAAATAAGTTAGTACGTAACAATAGTTAATAATGCAAAATAAATAGACAAAAATAATAAAGAAATAAATATTTTATCCCAAAAATTAACTCGTGATGGTTAGGACTTTTAAATATTCCCAGCGGAGTTGCCATCTATCGCACTCCTTTTTCGAGCTCGGATCGAGTTCAAAGGTCGGGTTTGATTAAGTGACTCGTTTGAAGAGAGTTTTGGAGTCACCACCTAAAAATTCATCTAAGGCGTACTAGGTCACCTATTATGTCTAAGGATATAAATTCAATTTCGAGAAAGCCTTTACTAAGAGATTCTATGGGTAAGAAGTCCTTGTGACTTAAGAAGAAGGTATTAGACACTTCCCAAGTCCTACTAAAGGTGGTTCCCAACAGGATTTAAAATTTGGAATTTAGACTAAATATATGAGCGAACTTACCTAGGAGATTTTAAGTATTTCTCAAGGTCAAATACAAACACATATTATAGTAAAGGTTAGGAATGTAAAATCAGTTTTAAAACATTTAAGTTAATGAAAATATGGCCATAAAATTAAGGCAGATGTTAGAAGAGACACCCCGTGCAAATTTTTTAAAGGTATTAGTAAGATGCAGGAGTCAGGAAAAAATGTTTTCTGGTCCTTTATGCAAATAGGCCACTTATCTGCCAACCTTACAGAATTAACCTCAATCAACAATTAAACCTTTTAAGGAGGGGCCAAAATTTTCAATCATGTCACAAAAGGGAAGATACCTCTGCAAAATACAATAAGGCCAGAAAAAAAATAAAAGAAAGTATTTTGTACCCTCTAAAACACACCAAATCTTTCATACGTAGGAGGCAAAAAGGATTGCGGTGGTTCAAGAAGTGTTAGCCATTTTGGATGATATTTTGACATTAGTTGTTGAAACACCATTATCTGTATGAATTTTTATATGAGATCATTTCTTTCGAAAATATTTATATAAATATCTTTTATAAAAATACACAAATATGTAACGACAATATAAAAATATGCAAATGACTCAAATATAAAGAAAAGATATAATAGAGATAATACCATTGTTTTAATTAAGCTATAGCAAGATAATATCGATTTTACACTTATAACATAGAAATATACACTTATAACATAATGATGTTAAGATGACATAACATTAATAATACATAATAATATTAATCCTATTTATAACATAATAAGATTAATTCTATATAAACCACGTATTTTCACCATCTTACTTATTGTGTGCCTTGTTATACCTCTTGTTTTTAAGCTTATGAAAATAAATGTATGTACATATAGATAATTTTGTAGGACTTAACCTCAAAAGTCCTTACCCCTTCCAAATTATTGGTTAACAAGGAGAGAAATATTAAAAATTATTTTTTGGTGATACATTGTAAAAAGTAGGCCAACTAACCAATTAGATTTGACGAAAAGGCCTATAGTTTTCAAAAATCTGGCCCAACAATATTTTGCGGAGATAATCCCAGCATGAGACATAATTTTAAAAATGGCCCTATTTTAAGTAAAATTCAAAAAAAACGGCCCCTTTTATATGGAATAGCCCCCTACTTTAACAAAAATTCAGATTCAACACTTGGTGTTCCAGATCATGTTCTTAATTACCAAACTTCACATTAACTCAATTTATACAACAAAAAACAATCACATAATTAAAAAAAAAAAAAAAAAAAAAGAAAAAAAAAGAGGCCACTGTTTTAGCCTTAGACATATTGCTCTTTTTAGCAATCTTATAATACATACATCCCAGTGACGAATTTCATTAACACCTTATGGTGTCTGTACAAAACCATGAATACAACACACATAATCTTTAATAAACATAGTCTACTGTTGCATTTAAAAGAAGATAAGAGGGAGAGGCAGGAAAAGTTGGGCCTTTGTCCTTTTATCTTCATCTATCAATTATATACGGCTCTCATAGAATCATAACAGCCTGCGGAGAAAGAATTAGTACGAAATATAGTCTCTATGGACAATGGTAACATACCCAGGATCTATAGAAAGGGAGATTTGGTATAGCCGTAATAGCTATCCATAACATGCTGCAGAAAGGGTTAGTTGGGAGCCAGACTTGGCTAAAAAACACACACATAGTCTCAAGTAACAAAACAGTAAACCCAATTACTCATCAAACCAAAAGTAGCATTCTTTTTAGTCTTAGACTTTATACATTGATAATGAACAGTGATGAGCAAACTGATTAAGAGAAACAATGAGAGCTAAAGCTTCCTGCTTTTCCTTTACGAACCAACGATGAAAAAAATGCAGTAAAGAGTTTTTTGAAGAGAGAGTTGCTATTGCTTTTCTTTTCTTTTCAGAATTTTTGGCGTGTCTAATTTGTAGAAAAGGCCACCCTTTTATAGTTTTAGGCTAGAGCTGATTGTCTTAAAATTAGGGGGTGTAAAAAGGGTAGAAGATTTAAATAAGGGAAGAAAAGGTTTTGTTCTCACAATCAAATAAAGTCATATCAAATTATGTCTAACTGTATTTCCATATAGAGCAGAGTCAATCAAAAAAATAAAACCAAGAGTTTTCCTTTCACATAAACTTCTCCAGGATTCCTCCAAATCGTAGGCTCTCAATCAAATATTTTCTCTGCTAATTTCATGATATTCTCCCAAAACAGCTTGAATCAATATAAAATTTGAACATGCTAATACCTGATTTTATTAACTGTGCCCAAGTTCTTTAAAAGTGTTCTAATTTCAATCATGCATTTTTACGATAGAACTTGTCTAAATGCACTTAAGAGAGAGTACCCCAATCATATCCAAAATTCAATCAATAATTATCCATTTCCCTTTATAAAAATTCCAATAGTTCCAAAAACCAAAAAGTTGTTCATACTTTCAAATTTTAATTCAATGTTTATACTTTATAGTGCTAGGGAAATTAACCAGTTAAATTTCAAGCATACGCACACAAACCATCTTACAAAGGATTTTATCATCAATTCAAAATTAAATCTAACTAAGAAAACAAGGCCAGGCTTAAGTATGTAGAAACATCTTATGAGGAACGATTTCCAATCATGTTTTCACGGCTTAAAGAACTACATAATAAGGTGCTGATTGAACAAGCCTTTGCTAATGATTTATTTAACATAGTCA
Organism: Petunia x hybrida; assembly: GCA_037355625.1. Taxonomy (NCBI): domain Eukaryota; kingdom Viridiplantae; phylum Streptophyta; class Magnoliopsida; order Solanales; family Solanaceae; genus Petunia; species Petunia x hybrida. The sequence continues at coordinate 124,891 of JBBBVM010000502.1, read as the reverse complement.
TGAGATAGTAACGTAATTTCATGCATTGTAATATACCAGTTCAACGAAAATAAAATAAAAAATAAGAAAAGGAGGCGTAGTACCCGATAGCCATAGGGTCGGGTTAGGGTGAGTCGAATCGGGTCGGGTTCGTTTGGCTTGTTCCGAGCTCGGGTTTTCCAATCTTTTCCTTTTTTTGCTTGTGAACGTTGATGATTTGCTAGATTCTTACCTCAAATTCAATGTATTTACCATGATTTACCAAAATCTCCTATTTTATTTTTGGATTTTTCATGATAACAAAAAAGAAGGAATGATGAGCGGGGTTGACGGCATGACTGGTGGGAGGGTGATGGGGTCACGGCGGATTCAGGTTTGGCATGGTGGATCAGGTCGTGTTTTTGGGGAGAAGGGGAGGGGAACGTCGGCTGCAGCTTAGAGAGGGAGTTAGGGGAAATGTATTTTAGGGTTTATTTGGGTAAAGGGAGTGTTTGGATAAAGGGGAAAAAAATTAAAAACGGGTGGGGCCAGGGGAACGCGTGGCTGGCTGGGAATGTGCCACGCGTGCATGCGTGGCTAATGTGTGTATGTGTGGACCCAAATAATGTGAGGTGTATATGTAGTATGTGTCTTGAGTGTATATGAGTGGATATTTATTGTATATGAGGGTATATTTGGCTAATAATGGAATTGAAAATGCCAATAAATGAAAGAATAATTAATAAATTGTAAGGAATAATATTGGTGAGTTAACAAAATAATAATTAAATCAAAAAATAATTATAAATGAATGTAGATAATATTAATTGTAAAATTGATATTCAAGTGTATAAATCGTATAAATAGTTACAAAATTGTACGAGTATTTTCAAAACGACCTAAATGATGCATTTATGTAATATAAACACATTTAAATATATATATATATATATATATATATATCTATATATATATATATATTATATATATATTATATATATATCTATATATATATCTATATATATATATCTATATATGAGAGAGAGAGAGAGAGAGAGAGAGAGGATTGATGGTAAAGGCGACACAGATAATACCTGATATCTGATGCAATTTTGTCTAAGAAATTAATATTGCATTGTCCGTGTTTTGCATGATAAATTGTAAATGGGAGGGGAAAAATTGGGTATCAACAATGATAAAATAAGCCTAAGGAAGACTTTTATAGTCTTCATCTATGCATAATGAAAGGTCTAAAATACCCTAAAAGTAGGTTTAAACAAATAAGGCCATGCAAGGCTATGGTTGGAATTACACGCCAAAAATAAAGAAGTCTCGCAATGTTGTCACAGGAAGTAGGCGGTCCACCCACTCCCCTAGGCGGTCCGCCTCTACTAAGCTTCCAAAAGCCATGCTGTGTAGTAGGCGGTCCGCCTCTTGGAAATACAAAGATCCCACACTTTTACACTTAGCCAAATTTTGGCCATTTTTCAAGTAGACGGTCCACCCACATTTTCCAGGCGGTGCGTGTCTTCCTGGGAGGTCTTGAGGCGGCTCAAAATGGTCTTGTGGTGCTCTTCCTTGGTCTTGGACGATCCACCCTTCGTCGAATCTATGGAATGTGCCTTCAACTCTTTTCCAAAGCTCTTGGTCTTTGAGGATTGGCATCTTAGCTCGATTTGCCCCGCATCAGAATGTTAGTGTACTCAACGAGCTCCAAAACTCAGCATTTCAGAGATAGTCTACTTTAAAACAATAGCTATTTTATGATATTATAGGTGTGTATGGGTTGATACTATATAAGCCTAAGTTAGCTTTTATTTCATTAGTTTTTTAGAATTTAGAATATTAAACTAGGCGTTACCTTTTTGTCAAAGAAGCTCTCTAGCTTCTTCTTTATCTCTTGTACTTTGAACTCATGGAAATCATCACTATTATGAAATCCAAGCTGGTTCAAGTTTCATTCCTCTCATGGGATTAACCTTTCAAGTATTGTAAGTTTTATTCCATTCTTTCTTCTAATTTCTGTCTCCCTAGTCTAACTTTCTTGTTCATATGATTGTTTCCATCTCTTCCATTCGTTCATGATTTGTATTGCATCAGTTGGTATCAGAGCTTGGAAAGGGTTAGTTTCTACAACCCCAATCCTGCTCTTCGTGCTATTAGGAATTAGGGTTCTTCGAGTTTCTTTAAATTTTCATTTTTTAAAAAAAAAAAAGAAAAAGAAAAACGTGAAAAAGAAAAAAATTCAACTGTGTGTTGTGTTTGGGATGCCTAGGGTGTAAGAAAAATTGATTAAAGAAGTGATTTTGATTGAATCTTGAAGTGTTTCTTGAAGTTCTTGGCGTATTGTTGAATTTCCGCTTGCTCTTGCTTTAATTCTTAATTGTTCTTGAAGAAAAGTCTTTGAACTCTTGTAGAACGAATAGAGCAGCTCCTTATTCAAGATTGAGGCGTGTTTTTGGCTGGGAAATAATATTTCTTGAATAATAACTTGTGGGAATTAATAGTTCTTGAACAATAACTTGTTGTTCTTGAATAGGAAGTGAAATAATTTAACTTGATCTTGAAATTCCTAGCATCTACACGTTAATTGTGGGGTTAAATTGCATTGGTGTTTGCTGAATTTTGAGTTGGAAATAAGGGAGAAAGGCTGCATATTGTGTGAAGAAGGAAGAAACCCTAAGACTAGTCCAAGTGGAAAACAAATCACATTCAAAAAAGGAAAAGTTTACCCACTTTTCAAATAAGGGAATTAGTTTTTCCTTAGGCTTTGGGTGATGTGTTTACACGTTTTTCGGAAGGAAAATTCAGCAAGTTTAGGCATGCAAAAGGTGGTGGAAAAGTGGTAAAAGTTCTCCAAATTTGAGTTGGAAAACAAGGAAAAATAGAGAAAACTCAGCCTACTCAAATAAGGCTTGTCTTGGGAGCCTATTTAAGGGTAGAAAATCATATTTCTTTAGGATTTCCTTATTTCTTTGCTTACACCACTTCTAGTTAGTAATTCTTAGGTAATTCTTCTACTTAAGATATACTAATTTTTGAGTTTGTAGGATTTTCGTGCTAATTTTAGAATTTTTTCCCAACATTCGTAGTAATTTATTTGGCTTCTCGTGCTTACTTTAAAAGAGCTGTCCGTCCATAGAGTCATATAAACTCCACACCGAACCAATACTTGGACATACTAGTTGGTGATTTTGCACCTTGGTTCTTAAGAGATAATAGGATATCTTTGGGTAGGGGTATTTGGAGTGTGAACTCTAAAGCGTGTGAGTGCCACCACTAAAAGTGAAGGAGTGCAAGTGAGGATGTTTATACTAACATTTTTCTTCTCCATTTTCTTGATATGTCTTTTGCAGGTATAGGGAGCAATAAGAGAGGTATGGTTGGTTATGGAGAGTGGGAGATCGAGTTGGTAGTCTTGCTGCTCATGATCATTCAGGTTCTTACTTGGATGACTCGAGTCGAAACCATGGATTAACTAGGTTTAACATTGTAGTTGATGTGTATAGGGGATTCGTACTAAAGGTTAGTGGTACAGATGCTAATTGCATTAGCCCTTCATTAGTTGAGATGCTAAGAATACCATGCTATAAATTGAAACATCCCTACGAATATAATAAAGTTTGGGAATCTGAGGAAGCCAAAGTGCTCATATCTAAAGGGGATTATAAGGAGTTTGTGTGGTGTGATATATATCCTTTGCGTTCTTGTGATGTTTGGCTGGGTACATCCTGGTTGCAAAATAAAAGGTTTAAATATGGTGCTAAGGAAGATATGTACTTTGTGGTAATGCGTCGAGAGGTCTATGGGTTTGTTCCTAGGGAAAGAAGAGTTGAAGCATCGACTAGTGAACATCCTTGGCCTAATCAAAAGAGAAGTGAGGTGAGAACTACCAAAAGGGTGCAAACTAGGAGTCCTATAAGCACAAAAGTTAGTGGGACAAATGCAAGTAATGGGTTGGCAACTGTCAACAAGGCGAGCCTGAAACCGCATGGCTTAAAGTCAAGTGGTTCACCTAAGAAGAAGAGGGCATCAAGTGATGATTCGCTAAGTTCCACATTTCGAGTTGATGTAAAGAGTCCACCTACTCCGGCTAAGGGCATTCTTGGGACTCATTCCAACTCGCCAGAACATGCGAGACCAAAGATTGAGAGGAGTAAGGGAGTGACCGGTGACAATCCTCGAGTGGAAAAATGAAAGGATGTGTTCAGTGATGTGAGCGGGTTGTCACCTCAATTTAGACTTGACATTGAAAGAAAAAAGAGAGAGAGAAGAGAAGAGATAAGAATGATTGAGAGTGAGGGCACCCCTTATTCTAATACTAACTCTTTATCCTTTTCTTCTACTTGTTTTGGTGATTGTGCAGGGATTCTTGGAGGCAAGCCAATGGATCCTCAATTATGCTCTAAGGTGGAAAGGCAAAGTGATGAAGATCCTCATTGTGAGCTGCAAGGTAGAGGAGCTTGTAGAGACATTTCAAGTGCTTTGAGTGATCAAGGCAGCAACTTCAGTGTAAGTGATAGCTTATCTCTCTTTGAGTGTAATAATTCCTTGTCTTATGATAGTGATGCTAATAGTCTATTGGTTGCTGATTTAGATGAATATAATGTGTTTGCAACTAGTATAGGGTCTAGTGGTCAACTTGTGTGTGAGCATGAGTCACTAATTGAGGAAGTTTGTAAGTCACATGATGATGTGAACCATTATTTCCATGAACCTCTTTTTAGTGATGAAAATGTAGTTAATCATGCTAGTGAGTTTTGCTATGACACACCACCCGTATTCTATAGAGGGAAAGATGAGTTGTTTGATCATCCTATTCTGTCCCTTGATGATATAATTGGTTTTGGTGGATTTGAGTGTCGTAGTGAGGATGATAGTAATTTTGAGGAGTCACTAGTGAGTGAGCTGGATAGGGTTGTACAAAATGACTCCTTAAGTATTGATGAAACTGGTTTTGATACTTACCGTTGCTTGGTAATGAATTTGAGATGCTTGCTTTTACTAATCCTTTGTTTGAGGGCATCTTTAATGGAGGTGGTGACTTGTATCAAACTAGAGTAAAGAGTGAGTTAGAACCTCCATGGTGTAGGAAGTTTGACTATGTAGATAATCCCTTATTTGAATTTCCAAGTGAGCTGAGTGGTCTTGTTGATGACTGTGATGGTATATCTTCGAGTAGACCTAATATTGATTGTGTGGGCTGTGATGATGAAGAAACCATTATTGAGGCTTTCCTTGAGAGTTTGTCTATTAAGGGGGGTTGTCTTAGAGGTAAATGTGGAGGTGAAGAAGTATCTCTTGGTGTGAGTAAGAATGCTTTCAAGAAGGGAAGTGGGGTAAGTTGAACTATTTTACTTACTCCATTCTATATGTTAATAACACCTTGGATAATAAGCATGCCATAACCATTGTGTCAAATTGCAAAAATCATACATTGGGGGTTTGGCGTGTTGGTCATGAGTTTAGAGATAATATGTCCTTTGCTTGTTTGAGCTTTTATACTTCATATCCTATTGATCTATTGTTGTTATTGTAAGTGCTTTTCATTGTTGAGCTGAGAGCTTGTTGTTTCCTTTGGAGACATAGACTTTCTCATTGTTATTGATGCTTGGATCTATCATAAGAGTGTGTTTTCCACACTATTTGCACTAACCATTGTTGAGCTAACCCACTCTTGTAGTATGTTTTGGTGTTGGTGTCTTTCTTTGCTTGCAGGGTTTGATGGTGTGATTTCGAGGACGAAATCCTTATTTTAAGAAAGGGAGGATGATACTATCCAAAATGAGACAAGACATGTTCGTGAGCTTAAGAGTAGTGGGCAACTTATTAGAAGGATCAACAAGTAAGTTAACAAGCTTAGAAGATGGAGGGGCGATGATTAGAGTGTTTGTACGAAAGTTGGAGGGCTCAATGAGCGAGCTAGTGAGCTAGCTTTTGGGTGTGAGATATGTGGAAGACATGGGCAGAATGTTAGCGTACTCACCGAGCTCCAATATTTAGCATTGCATAGATAGTCTACTTTAAAACAATGGTACTATTTTGGCCCTACATGGTCTTTTATAATTAGCCTATATTAGGGGTTGTTTTATGACATTATAGGCGTGTATGGGCTGATCCTATATAAGCCTAAGTTAGACTTTATTTCATTAGTTTTTCAGAATTCAGAATATTAAACTAGGCGTTGCCTTTTTGTTAGAGAAGCTCTCTAGCTTCTTCTTTATCTCTTGCACTTTGAACTCATGGAAATCATCACTAGTATGAAATCTAAGCTGGTTCAAGTTTCATTCCTCTCATGGGATTAACCTTTCAAGTATTGTAAGTTTAACTCCATTATTTCTTTTAATTTCTGTCTCCCTAGTCTAACTTTCTTGTTCATATGATTGTTTCCATTTTTTTGCATTCGTTCTTTATTTGTATTGCATCAACAAGCCACTCATAAGACCAAAGTTAGTCTTAAAGGCCGTCTTCCACTCATCACCCGATTTTATCCGAATTTGGTGATAGCCACTCCTCAAATTAATTTTAAAGAATACACAAGAACCACACAACTCATCAAGCATATCATCTGACATAGGGATAGGATGACGATACTTTATCGTTATCTTGTTGATGGCTCTACAATCCGCACACATGCGCCAAGTCTCATCTTTCTTTGGTACTAGGATGACCGAGACCGTATATGGGCTCAAGCTTTCTTGCACAAGTCCTCTTTCAAGCAACTCCTCCACTTGCATTTGGAGCTCTTTAGTGGCCTCCAGGTTTCTTCTATAGGCAGCCTTGTTGGGTAATTGGGAGCCCGGTACATGGTCAATTTGATACTCAATGCCTCTTAGTGGTGACAATCCACTAGGCAACTCCTCGAGAAAGATGTCTTCATAACTTTACCAAAGAGAAGAAATAGAACTAGGCAAAGAAGTGGTTAGTTCATTAGTAAGCAAAACATGGTCCTTGTGTAGGAGGAGAATCATGGGCATTCCCTCCTTCACATCATTCAAGCACTCCTTCTTGGACAAAAACATGTTCACTCCATCTTTTGTTTCCTCACTCTTTTGTGTGACAACTCCCACGCTTTTCCCCCCACCAGCTCCCTTTTTTTTTTTTCCTCTCTTTTCAACTTCAACTCCCTCATCTTTCTATATCCCTCACCCACTTGCGCCAGAGTCAATGGATTAAGAATATACTTCCGACCTTCCAACTCTAAGACATATTTGTTAGTCTTACCATCATGCTTTGCTAAACGATCATATTGCCAAGGTCTACCAAGCAAAATGTGACAAGCTTGCATTGGAACTACATCAAATGAGATCTCATCATGGTAGTCCCTAATCTTGAATTTGATCAAAGCTCGCTTGGTCACCTTTAATTCTCCATATTCGTTCAACCATTGTAGCTTATAAGATTGTGGACGTTTCCTAGTAGGAAGCTTGAGTTGATCAATCAAAGTGGTGCTCACTACATTGACACAACTACCACTATCAATAATAAGAGAACAAATGGTTCCTTGGACCTTACAATAAGCATGAAACAAATTCTCCCTTTGATTCGATTCCTCCTTCACTTGTACTCATATTATTCTCCTTACCACAAGAGTAGCAGCTATGTCTTCCTCAAATTGCTCACCTTCTCATCTTCCCCCATCAAAGTCATCACCACAACGAATATCACTATCTACCTCCTCTACATCACTATCACCGGTTTGATAACCACCATCACTCAAAGCAATAATGGTTCTCCTATTTTTCAATCCCTCATCATATGGCCTCGACCATTATATTTATAACATTGAATGTTAGACAAATTTTCAAGTTTAGCTTTGTTACCTCCCACCTTTGGCTCTTCTTTGGGCTTGGCTTTGTCAAATTAACCCTTAAACTCTCACTTGGGCTCTTTTGCTTTGTCCCATGAGGAATAGATCTTCACATTGTCCCTTCCTTTGCTCCAATTGGTGGAGATGTTCTTGGACTTGTAGGACTTGTCCAACTTATGCCCTTTCTCCACCTTAAGCGCCGCTTGAAAAACATCATACAAGGAATCAAATTGGTGCAATTCCATGGATAAGAAATTTTCCTATTTAAGCCCCCACAAAACCTTAGAATAAGGAGCCGGTCTCCATCATGAATGTTAGCCCTTATCCTTGTCTTCTCAAAATCATCAAAGTATTTCGGAACCTCTTTGCTTCCTTGCCTCAAGTTATAGAACTTCTTGAGCAATTCTTCATCATAGCTCTTGTGTAAGAATCGATCTTCCATCATGGCCTTCATGGCTATCCATCCACCCTCCACAAGTAGCCTATAGGTCTCCCTTTTCCTATACTTGGATTCCCACCAAGTAGAAACATAGCCTTCAAATTGAGTGATGGCATACTTGACTTTTTTAGTTTTTTGCACATTGTTGGTTTGGAAGATCCTTTCCATTTTGACAACCCATTCTAGATAATCTTCGAAATCAATACCTCTTTGGAAAGTAGGAAGATTGATCTTGATGGTATTCAATCCCGATCATCATCATAATGCCTTTGATTTCCTCTATGACCCCCATAGTCATAGTAGTCCTCTTCACGTTCCGCTCTCCCTTGGTAACCTCTCCCAAATCGACCACCTCGACCCTTGTATCCTCTTTGTCGTGCCTTCCCCAGATAGAGAAATGGATCATCATCATAGCTATCAGTGCATCAAAGGATTCGTCATCATATGGATGATCATTTTGTGGATGTACCATTTCTTCACGCCTTGGAGTCTCATTTCTTGGTGGTTCATTTCTTCGAAGATCATGAACGGGATCCTTTGCTTGTGGAGTGTCATTTGGAGAGTAGGTGTCTTGGGCGACCATATGAGAGTAACGGTCATTAGCCCGAGAGAGCCTACTAGGTCTATTACCACACACCCCCACGGTTGGAGGTGTCTCAACCACTTGCTTTTCTATTTCTCGAAGCCTATCTTTTCGAGATAGGTCATCAACCGTCTCCTTCATCCCTTTGAATTTATCTTGCATTGAATTTACACTCGCCATCAAGGCTTGCAACATTGTTTTGACCTCCATGTCCGCCTCGACTTCCTTTTGAGCCATGGTACCTACAAACAATCAAAGCAAACAAGGTAAGTAGAAAGAGTCACCAATTCACTCCCTAAGTGTTTACACTAGATTTGATTGTACTCAATCCACTCTTGTTTACACCCAATGATTGGTTTTTACTTGCTCGAATAATCTCACCACACTTGCCTTTTACCTCTCTTGGCTATTGCAAGTTCGCTCTTCGCACTCAAGTTCGATTCAACAATAAAACTCAATCCAATTCGGGATGGAATGAAGTTGTTGTGGCAAAGAACGGACAATTAAAGCTAATGGACGGAATTTAGAAAATGTCAACGAAAGGAAAGAAGAAAGGCACGAGTCGAATTGGCACGAAACGAATTCGGATTTGGATGAAATTTTGTTTATGATCTAGAAACTCACTGTACTTGATGATGAAATTGAAATTTGGTTGATTGGAAACTATTCAGGGCTGTTGCAAGCAATCTGTCTAAGAAAACTGTTTTTCCAGAAATTGTTGTTCTATGCGATCGCGTGATGATTGCCGCGATCACGTAGAAGGAGTTCGCAGCTGGGGCGCGATCGCGTTGACTGGGGCGCGATCGTGAAGAGTGTTTAATTAGATGGCCTGCACTTTCGCGCTTGACCTCGCGCGATCGCATGGACTTCTGAAGCCTTATGCAGAAACCGTTTTTCCAGCTACCCTTTTCACTTGAATCTTTACACCAGCTTGTTTTTGCTCCAAATTTGAGATTTATGCTCCTTGTTGGTCCGCTAACAAACCTCAATGGTTGATTTTTCAAGAGCAACAACCAAATTGCAAAGCCCCAATTTCTATTTGATGAACTTGAAGAACCCTAACTTTTTGATTCTTCCAATTGATGCTCCAATCTTTGTTCGTTGTCCAATTTCTTCAAGTTGCAGCTTCTATAATCAACATTCAACAAGTTGTAACAAAAATTTCACCCAAAAGAAACCTAAACCTAAGACTTTATTTTTGGATTTTTGATTTTTTTTTTTGATTTTCAGATTTTGATATACAAAACCTAGATAGTGTTTGTAGGAACAAACACCAATCCGTGCTTTGATACCAAATGATATAAATCAAACAACAAGAAAATAGAAATAACAAAAAATTGAAAAAGTTAAAAGCAAGACCCACTTTTAATTAGAAAGGATTAAAGAAGTAGGTTAGGAAAATATGCCCAATCACCTCTTTAATTGTCTAACAAAAGGAACCTATACTAATTGATCCTCAATTGAATCTAGTTCAATTGCAAATCAAAGACAAAGTGTGCTTAAGCAAACAAGCTTAGCCAATAGTCTCACAATCATTAATGTCATCAAAATCTAACCCTAATAAATGAAGGTAAAGACCTTATATAGTGGTTCCTAAAATGGCAACAATGCCTTAATTGTCCTTGAAGTGGACTTGCAACAAGTCATTAAACTAAAGATAGTGTTCTATCGCGCTAGGACACGCGCGATCGCATGACATGAGTAACAAGAGCTTCATGATCGCGGCTATGGTCACGCGATCGCAAAAATAATTGCCTTCAACCCTTGTCAGCTTCCTGCGCAATCGCGTCTGACGCCTCGCGATCGCGCTGTTCATCTTTTCGTCCTTGCGTGATCGCGTCTGATATCTCGCGATCGCGTTGAGCGGCTTCTTGACCTTGCGCAATCGCGTCCAATGTCTCGCGATCGTGATAAGCATTTTCTGGTTCCGAGGCAGTGAGCTTGCAAACATGTCCTGAAGCCTCCAAAATCTGCCCCAACAGCTTCAATTGTGCAAAATTGGCCTGCAACTGTTGCAACTCACGTGCTTGGCTTCTTTGTAAATGATTTGCTCACGAGCCGGTTGCATCACGTAACGACCGGAGATTCGATCGTGACAAAGTTAATGCTGGTAGTGAGCGATCCCTGGAATCTCGCAATCTTAAATAATTTCTAAGCATGATATTTCGACCACAATGTTTCCAACCACTTTGTTTCGGTTATCCAACATGTTGCTATCAGTTTTCTCCCTTATCGCTACTGGTTTATCGCTCACTACTATCTGATATCCAGAATATTCGAGATTCTAATTGACCTTTTGAATCACGTATGGTCTTTGAGTTGTCGTACAACTTAAGAGAAAAAGATAGTATTGTTTTTGGGTTTGATTTGAAAGTGAAAACAAGTTACTAGTATTTTCTTTTGAGGTTTCAAAAACTTATTAGAAAAATATAATATAATATAAATATGACATAGAAGTGAAGGGCAATAAGGGTAATTAAATTAGGAACAAAGGGTTTAGGCAGGGTTTTAAGGAGGAACACCGGACAACTCAACTATGGCGGTTGTCAGTCCCTAAAACTAAACAGTGAACCCCCAATTATCCCCACTACCTAAATTCCCCCCAAATTACCCAGCCAAATGTTGAAGGCTCTAACATCCTCCTCATGTCGTTTCAACCACCAAGTCCACTCCAATACTAACCCATTGCTTCGTCTTTTTAGGAATTCAAACCCCTATTTGTGTCGACGATTCTTTTGTGCGGATGAGTCCGAGCCTAAGTCCGAGGCTGCCGAAGCAAAGGTGGAATCGGAAGGCGGTGCTGAAGATTCAAAGGCTTCAGCAGCTATTGTTCCCACTGTATTTAGACCTGAAGATTGTTTAACGGTCTGTTATTTACTCAATTTACATTTTCAATTTTATCAACTTTATTCCTTGTGTTTTCCATTGATGCAGAATTGGCACCCATTTCATATTTTTGACACCCATTTCATATTTTTGACTTGGCTTGCTGAACAAGTTAACTTAGTTTTCATATTAAGTAGTAGTAATATTCTTCTTAGGATCGACTTTTTTTAAGCTGTTGTAGTTTCCATTAGCATTACCCTTTTAATTGAAGGACCTGGTATTTTAGTAGCCCTCCTTCAACCTCAATATTAAGTAGTAGTAATATTGAAGGACCTGGTACTTTTGTCATTACTATGCTGAAGACAAAATATTTATAGTTTGTTTTTTTGAAATGACAAAATACATTTACACTTAACTTTGCACTTTGCTTCCGTTCGCCTTTAAAGCACCTTCGATTTCTTTCTCTCAAATCAGATGACCAAATGCAAGCTGGGATGGCTTTCCAAATCCTTTTTTTTCCTTTGTCTATACCTCCTCATTTCCAACATTGAAATAGTTCCTACTGTTCTAAGCATGAACCAATTGACCCGAAGGATAGAAAATTACATATTCCACATTTTTAATGTCATTGGACAATGATGAAGAAGAGGATTTACATCTTCAATTCCTTTTTCACATAGATGGCATTGATTATATAAGTGTAAACCTCTTTGCAGATTATCCTTGGTTAAAATAACATCATGTGTAGCAGTCCAACTGAAGCATTGCATCTTAAAAGGGCACTGTTTTCTATAACATTTGCCACGGCCATACGCTATCCTTATCACACAGAGCCTTCAACCTTTTATATGCAGAGTTCACAGAGAATTTTCCACTGTTCGAACATACAATACATTCTGTCACGCCTTGGACGTGAATTCCTGTATGGACTCTGCCCATGTCGGTACCATAGAGTTGTATTTTTTGAAAAAGCCATAGAGTTTTATTTTCAGTTCGTTTTCTGGCATTGGTGATATCATCCCTGCCATCAGCAGGTGCCATTTTATATGCGTACACTCCAGGACAGGCAAATTTCCATCTCTCTTTCTGCCGATATCTTAACTCTTACAAACCACTCTTTAATGGTGTGTGGTTCAGGAATGATCCCCACCAGCCTCCTCGTCATGCTTCTATGCAAACATAACTGTTATAGATGTTCAATCTATGTACTATGAGATACTCATGGATCTCGGCAACTTACTCCTGCCTCCACCCTCATACTCCAAATATAGGATTTTGACAACAGTTTTTGAAGCTTCTCACGGTGATTGTAACTCCGCTTATGACTATTCGCTGTTCAATCATCTCACTCCATATCTGATATGCCTGATTGCCTAATGATTTTCAAAGATTTCTCACCTGAAAGGAAGCTGGGGATTAACATTGTTCAGCAAAAGAAATAAAATATTGTTTGCTTGTTCATCATTGTAATTGCAGCTTCGATTAGCATTTCAATGAAATAGGAATGGAGGATTTTTTTAATCAAGTTTTCATATTAAGTAATCATGTTCCGAATCTTCTGAGGATCGACTCTTTTAAAGCTGTTGTAGCGTCAATTAGCATTTACCCTTTTAATGAAAGGGTGTGGTGTTTAAGTAGCCCTCCTTCAACCAAAATATATTTGATTTGCCTCCTTGTTGCTAATTCAGCTGCCTGCTTATTCAACTCTTCCTCGGCGTAATTCATTTTCAAAAATGTGATACTATCTCGTCATCCCTAGACCATCTCAACATGCCATCTCCTGGAAGCCACCTTTCTTTTTCAATGTATGTTAAACTTTGTAATGTTAAATGGTTACATAGGAAAAACTAACATGAAGTTTAATGTGTCTCTCACCTACAATTAGATATGCAAATTCATAAACTCTAACAAGTTGTCCAACTCAAAACATCTACCATATCACACCACGATGCTGAAGACAAAATATATTTATAGTTTGTTTTTTGAAATGACAAAATACATTTATACTTAACTTTGCACTTTGCTTCCATTAGCCTTTAAAGCACCTTTGATTTCTTTTTCTCAAATCAGATAACCAAATGCAAGCTAGGGTGGCTTTCCTAATCCATTGTTTTCCTTTGTCTATACCTCCTCATTTCCAACATTGAAATAGTTCCTACTGTTCTAGGCATGAACCAGTTGACCCAAAGGATAGAAAATTACATATTTCACATTTTTAATGTTATTGGACAATGATGAAGAAGAGGATTTACATCTTCAATTCCTTTTTCACATAGATGACATTGATTATATAAGTGTAAACCTCTTTGCAGATTATACTTGGTTAAAATAATATCATGCGTAGCAGTCCAACTGAAGCATTGCATCTTAAAAGGGCACTGTTTTCTATAACATCTGCCACGGCCATCCACTATCCTTATTACCCAGAGCCTTCAACCTTTTATATGCAGAGTTCACAGAATTTTCCACTGTTCGAACAAAAATACATTCCGTCATGCCTTGGACGTGAATTCCTGTATGAACTCTCCACCTCGTGTTGGCTCCTCTGCCCATGTCCGTACCATAGAGTTGTATTTTCAGTTCGTTTTCTGGCCTTAGTGGTATCATGCCTTCCATTAGCAGGTGCCATTTTATATGCGTACACTCAAGGATAGGCAAATTTCCATCACTCTTTCTGCCGATATCTTAATATTGGTGTGTCGTTCAAGAATGATCACCACCAGCCTCCTCCTTGTCATGCTTCTGTACAAACATACCTGTCATAGATGTTCAATCCATGTACTATGAGATACTCATGGATCTCGGCAACTTACTCCTGCCTCCGCCCTACTCCAAATATGGGATTTGATGACAGTTTTTGAAGCTTCTCACGGTGATTGTAACTTAGCTTATGACTATTCGCTGTTCAATCATCTCTCTCCATATCTGATGTGCCTGATTGTGCCTAGTGATTTTCAAAGATTTCTCACCTGAAGGAAGCTGGTGATTAACATTGTTCAGCAAAAGAAAAAATATTGTTTGCTTGTTCAACATTGTAATTGGAGTAGTCTTCTTTCCATATCCTCTTCTTAAAGCCAGCGTTCAACCAGTTATGCCTCTAAACGAGAGCCGTACAGAAGGTACTTTGGTGGATTAACTTATAATGTTTCGTCCTCCATTTGGGGGCCCAGAGAGAATCACTTCATGCTTTAGTTTCAATATAATCAGCAGCTTTTATGTTATTTGAAAAGTGTAGCATTAGAAAGTTACAAGGATGAATTAATAGGATTGTCCTAGCATCTCATTTTTCTTTGAAAAGAAGTTATGCTTCATTGCTGTATTGTAGATTTTGCTAGTTTAGGTAATGCAAGATCTGCATAAAACTGGTACTTATCAACCTTCCCGGAAATAGAGAGATACTGAATGCGAAGAAAAAACTGAGCCTCATAGGCTTCTTGTTTGCTCATAAATCTATTTGTTCGTAAGATTTAACAGGTGATATCCATTTCACGCCCTCTTTATTTGGTTATAATTTTACCTTTGCATAAGATTTTACGCGTGTTTATACATTAGATTCTGACCCACTGCAGCTGATGCATTCTTTTTTCTTCAATTATACTTATCGGAGCAATTCTGTGAGAGTTGCAGTTAAGTGCTTCACTTCATTTATCATACTAAAAGATCATGAAGTGTGTGTGGACTGTATGGCATTTATATTTATTAGTTCTTTATAATGATGCACATTCCGTTCTCAAAACTATTGTTGTTGAGCCGAGGGTCTTTCGGAAACAGCCTCTCTACCTCATGAGGTAGGGGTAAGGTCTGCGTACACCTCACTCTCCACAGACCCCACTTGTGGGATCATACTGGGGTATGTTGTCATTGTAATGATGCATATTGTCTTGATGCAGGTTCTAGCACTGCCACTTCCACACAGACCGTTATTTCCAGGGTTTTATATGCCTATTTATGTGAAGGTATGATCCTTATCTAGGGCGGTGTTTAACTTTGCCTTACCCTTGTCTGCTAGATTTTCAGAATAAAACAGATACTCCCTTTATCCCAATTTATGTGGCACTATTTCCGTTTTAGTCTGCCCTAAAGAGAATGTCATCTTTCGATAAGTAGAAACAATTTACTTTTATGAAATGATTTCCAGCCACACAAATTTCTATGGCTTGTTTTGAACCACAAATTTCAAAAGTCTTTCTTTCTTTTGTAAACTTGGTGCCAAGTCAAACCCCTCTACATAAAATGGGATCAAGAGAGTATATGTTTTAAACATTCAGAGCATAATACTAAGTTTCTGAGAGCACACTCTTTCAACTGCTGTTTTGGAGCCTATCTTCCTCATAAGCCTGCAGTAACGGCATGCAAAAAATTGATCTGACGCTCCATATAACCCGTATATTTACTGCAGGATCCCAAGGTATTAGCAGCCTTGGTGGAAAGTCGAAAAAGGCAAGCACCTTATGCTGGCGCTTTCCTTCTGAAAGATGAGCAAGGGACTGATCCTAATGTTGTGTCTGCTTCAGATACCGAAAAAAACATCTATGAGCTCAAAGGAAAAGACATGTTTAGCCGTCTTCATGAAGTTGGTACACTTGCTCAGGTACATCTTCTGGTTCCTTATGTTATGCTGGTGCTTCAATGTTCTTTTATTGAGGAAGTTTCTGATCAAGGTTGATGCAACTTATAATGAGCCAGATAACAAGTATCCAAGGAGACCAGGTTATTCTTATTGGTCACAGGCGGATACGGATGACAGAGGTGGTAAGTATCTGCTTAATGTTCTTGTATTATAAGAGGATCAGTATGTTTCTTTTTCTTTTTCCTATTTAGTTCTGTTCTTTTAATCTACATCTTCCATCATCTCCTGGTTGTGATGACAATTGATTTGACAACTTGGATTCATTCACTTGTATACTTTTCTTTCTTTTCCTACCTTTTGGGCCACGACGCCCAGTTCTTTTCCTTAACTGATAAACCATGGATGGTTAAGTGATAGTGGTCTGTTGCAAGGCTAAATAAGATGTTTTTCCGCGGTTGTGCATTATGTGTTACAAATATAATGAAACACACTCATATTTGTTCCTGATTGCTTGTTTTCTGGAGAAAGTAGCACTCATTTGGTGATAACTGTTGGACGACTGGTTTCTTGCAAAGTAATCAGATTGTATTTCTTATAGCACTTCGGGGTTGTGGAAGAGAAATGCAGTTGAGTTTCTTCTGTGATGAGTCACTTTAGCATCTGTTTGATCGTTGATGATTTGGTTTGAATAGAATTTAAACTTTTCTAGTATCCATAGTTGCTCTCTAATTTTGCACAGAGTTAGTTGTCTTCTTGGTTTAAGTGTAAACCTCAAGTTCTCGTCATTGGGCTTGAAAGTCATTGGACGTTCTTATGTCTGCTTATACATTGATTTATTTTGTGGTTGAGGACCTCTTATCCTCTTCTATTGGACTTAAATCTCTCAATTCTCAGCTCTCTCAATAATAATTCTCCAATTATTATGCACTGTTGGATGTTTGGATGTTTGCAGTCTTCTTTTCTTCACAGTTATTTCTTTTGTTTCAATAGACCATTTCTTCAATGTGCTTTTGTAACAATTTGACGACTATGCAGTTATATTTGACAAACTGTTGAATCTTCACTGTCAGATTTCTTTATGTTGCACATGCTGTTGTTTCTTTCGTCTCAATAAACTTGAAGTGGTAACACTTTGTGGACTGAAACAGTAACATTCATTTGCAGGTCAGTGAGGAACCCCTTACAGTGAAAGTCGATCATCTCAAGGCATGCCTCAATTTTTCGTGCATCCTTTTTACCCAGCTATGATGAAGCCATAAAGCTTGATGTTCAGTTATTAAATTATTTCTGCAAGTTTCTCAAATTTGCTTTCTTAATTATGTTGCAGGAGCAGCCATACAACAAGGACGATGATGTTGTAAAGGCGACATCTTTTGAAGTTCTATCGACCCTAAGAGATGTTTTGAAGACGAGTTCTCTTTGGAAAGATCATGTTCAAACTTATATCCAGGTATGAGTCACTTCTTCCTAAATGTTAAGTCCACATTGTTTGATTAGGTGAGCGCTCCAAAAAAAAAATCATTTGCTAATCTACTCACATCCTTGTTCTCTATAAGTGCATTGCCTTTTTATATTCTGAGTGACACTATAAAACTCGTCAATGATGGTCGAGTGTGTTAAACTTAGATCATGCCCCATTTTTGGCATTTCATGCCATTTTTCCTAGAAAATTGATCATCTTGGTGATATTCAAAGCCATGACTAGATTCTTTGCATTATACTTGGTGCGATATTGAAGAGGAGATTGATTAAAAGACGTCAAGATGGCGGGGAGAAAGGAAGTCGATGCATGTGGATCTGGTCTGAGCCAACCATACAAGATGTTCTGGAATAGGAAGCCAAGTTGCGCAGACTTTTGGTGCCACACCCGTGTTGACATGACATGGGTCAGGTGTGGGATTCGTACCGGATTTGATCAAACCAAATTAGGTACTATGACCACAAATCAGGAGAAATTTGAGACAAAATTTGACCATAAGCCTACTACTCCCTCCGTCCCATTTTATGTGGCACCATTTGACCGGGCACAAAGTTTAAGAAAATAGAGGTTGACCTTGTAAAGTTTCAATTTTACCCTTGAAAAAGTAAGAAAGAGAAGATTTAGAGTAATAAAAAAGTTGTTGATAGCTTTAAAAGTATGTAGGGCCCAACAAGGGTAAAATAGAGATGATACATTTAATAATTGTCAAATAAAGAAAGGTGTCATTCTTTTTGGGACAAACAAAAAAGGAAATGGTGCCACATAAATTGGGACGGAGGGAGTATGTTTTTGTTTCCCAAATCAAGATCATGCCATCTTGGAGAGTGTCTAGATGTCTGCCTACTAACTTGTGAATACAAGAGAAACTTTCTTCACTCTAACCAAATACATGTACTTGATCCACTTAATCAAATTTAGGCTTATTTTTGTAGCTCTATTTTTAGATATTTGATATATTTTTCGCTGAATCCCCCCACCCATATCCATATTTGGATCCGTACCCCTGAATTCTAAAATTTAGATCATGAAGGATCCAACCTCTGGATCCGCACCCGTGTCGGATACCCGCATCGAGTCCAAGCAACTTAGATAGGAAGTATATACATACTGACTTGGAAATTCTCTCTTTGCTAAATTTCATAAGATATGTTACTTATTGTTTGATGAATATTGCCAAATCCAATAATATTGTGGAGAGAAGGGTAAACTGATAGGGACATGTTAATTAATTCTTTTAAGGGAAGTATTTGCGTTCTCCTCCAGGATTTTGGTGCACTTGTAATGGGAGTTTAAGACATTACTCCTCCTTTCGTTCACTTACAGACGGGTTGACACGAATATGGGGGGAGGGGGTAACAAACGCATGCCTATTACTTCCTAATTTAGCCAGTGAAGCATATCTTGCCTCTCCTTTTCTCTTTCCCTCTCGCAACTACTCTTTCCTCCTTTCACAAGCAAGTTCTAGGTTGGGTTTCGTCTGCTTGTGACGGGGTACAATATGGATTTGCTACACTCCAGGTATTTTGCAAATGTAGTTACCCTGTGCAATTCTAAATCTACTTCAGTGGCAAAGAGGAATCATTTTGCGTTTATGTCATCACAAGCTCCAATTAATCCGCAAATAGTCATATGTAATTAATATTATGACTAGTTGAGATGGGGATGGTTAAGCCTGGTCATCCTGCTTGGTTATAGGTTTAGTAGAATGTTTGTATTTATGCCTACAGAGCTTTTGCTGGAAGTTTATTAATTTGAGGGAGAAACCTGCAAGTAATGTATGTATAAATGAGCAGAAAATTTTCATTTGGTGCGTCGGGAGGCTATCACGACTCCTAAGCGTTGGGGAGGACTGCGGTCAAAGACTTGAAATTTTTCAATAAGGCATTTTTAGAGCAATGGTGGTGGAGATTTGTGGTGCAGGAACATGCTTTTTTGGAGAGAGGCGATGGTAGAAAAATATGGGGCTAGAAAGGGGGGGGGGGTTGGAGAACTAGAGATGTGAATATTCCTTATGGTTGTGGCTTGTGGAGAAATATTATGAAGTGTAGGAATGGTTTTAATGTTAACATCACATTTAGGGTAATAAAAAAAGGGATCACATTTAGGATAAGGAAGGGAAAAGGCCAAGTTTTGGGAGCGTCGGTAATGCAGGGACAACATTCTAAAAATTTCTTCTCTTAATAATTTTAGAATCTCGTGTAAGGAGTTAAGTGTTCTAAAAATTTCTTCTCTTAATAATTTTAGAATCTCGTGTAAGGAGTTAAGTGTTCAACAGATCTGGAGGGTCACGTGGTGGTGGAGTACTTTAGGATTTTGAGTTTCAGGAGAAATCTTCAAGAGTGGGAGGTGATACGGTTTTAAAATTAAATGGGTTTGCTCTATAGACAAAGTACGATACAAGAACAATACAAGACTGTCAAAATGTATTGAGGTGGGGTGGGAACTCTGAGATTTTTTCCTTCAAGTCTTTTACCATGCTCTATTGGTTCGGCAGGTGGTTTCCTTTCCACATAACCCAATTTAATACCAAACGTCTCAAAGGAAGTTTTATTTCTTCACTTGGTCATCTTAATGATGGGAGTATCGGAGGATGTTGGCTTATGTTAGCTGGTGCTTGATATGCTAGGGACCGAGAGAAATGTGACAATCTACGTCTTTCATTTTCAGGTTCCCTCAAGGTTATAGTGGGAAATTTTTAATTGATTTGGGTTTTCTTGGATAATGCCAGATATCATGAAAGAGGTAATGTTCACTTGAAACTTGGAAGTGTTGTAGACAGAGGAGAAGAATGTAGGGCTTGTAGTGTTTCTCCCCTAGCACTTATGTGAGTTTTGTGGGACTTGTTTTTTTTTTTTTTTTTGGTAGGGAAAGAATTGAAGGTGTTGAAAGGAATTTTATTCTCTTGAGGGTTAGCCATTTATCGCTTATTTCTTTTTGGTGGATCCATGAAGTCCCTTCTTGTATAGAAGTTTGGGTGTTGTTTGTAAAAAATTATTTATCCTTGTATGTTTTCTATTTTTTGGTATATCTCTTGTATACGGGTCTTTGTGGCCCATTCACAATGGAATTTTTTTCCTTTATATAAAAAGTATGTACATAAAATACTAGATTATAATTATATCAGAGCACCTATACTATATCAATTTAAGTCTGTCTCCAAAAGGTCACAAAGAAAACCTCTCTAAAATCCATCTAAAGTATTGTTTTGTTTTTTATGTTGTACGAACTCTCCGAAAATTTCCCCGGGTGTGTTAGATCCTCCAAAAAAAACTTTTGGCGGATTTGACACTCATGTGGCGACATTTTTGAGAGTCGATGCAACTTGATTGGTTTCTTTGCTCTTAGAGCTTTGATCTAGTAGTATCGTGTAATGTGTGGGTCACGCACGCGCCACGAGTTCAAACTCTCTTGCTAACAAGAGCTTGGTGTTTAAGTGTAGGAGGCTAGAAGAGTGGCTCATTACCCGAGTTTCGAACCGTGCGTCAACTCACCCTCGGGGATTTCTCGATTATTAGAAAAAGGAATAATTTTAGAGACTTTTCCTCAGGTTTCGCTTCGTAGTACTAACATCCCCTTTGGTTTAGGATATTATGTTTGCCTCCTTTCTTTGATCATCTATTATGTAAAAGGATTATTATTTGACTATTTTCCCTTACTAATATTTTTATGCAATTAATTGTGTGTATATTTTTGGGAATTATCCTTTTCCCTCACACTAATGTTAAAGGCTTTTTTTTTTTTTTTTTTTTTTTTTTGTTTTTTGACGCGATGGAAAAGGCTCTTTTCCACATAAACAAACACATAGAATTCCATAAAGGAAAATGATGGCTGGCTATGGATTTAAGCCTTGCGCGAGGGATTAATTCTCTCGTTTCAGAAAAAAAGGTACCAACTCTCTTTCAAATCAGGAAAGGTCTGATGTATATATTCGAAACCTGATACCTAAGTTCTCTGAAATTGGTTTCAAGAGTATCCTTTTAATTTGACAAGAGGAAACTTGGTGGACTACCTTACCGTTTCCCTGTTTTGGGAAATCACTTCCTTACTCTGTCAAGCAAGGTGACCTTTGGCCTAATTTGGGATAAGATAAAATAAAAGAACGGGTAAAGGGAGTATCATGTTTACACTGTACAAAGCTTTATCTAGTGTGGCCTTTGGGGTAAAGGGAGTATCATGTTTACACTGTACAAAGCTTTATCGAGTGTGGCCTTTGTTGCAATTGATGGGGAAGAAAGAACATTTCCTTTTGTGCTTTTGAGGACGCAGGGAAAAGCACTCATTTTGCCTCTTCTTCAATCTGATATTTAACCAGTGTTTTATCTTTCTGTTTTGTGTTAATTTCATTTCGAACTTGTCAGAAAATGAGCCAAAATTTAGATTGCAAGAGCGATAAACTTACCGGAAAGCTAGGATCTCAGGGAGATATTCAATATCAAGAAAGAATCAAGGAAATTTTGGTATCTTTCTCAAAAAGAAAAAGAAATCATACAATTATTTAATTAATAGAGTAATATTGAAAGGGAAATTTGGTCAAATAGCAATTTGTTTGCATTATTAATAAATAGTTTAAAATATTGCAAACTACAAGAGAGATTAGTGTTACGAACTAAAACCTGGGGGGAGGTTTCCAAAATTTTCCCTTAAAAAAAGTCCTTTTGGTTCTTCAGATGCTTTTCCATATGGTCCACACCAGTGCCAAAGGAACTCCACCTCCATAGTCTATTTCTTTGTCACTTTTTGAAAAAATGACCTTTCTTTCGTGGGTGCTTAAAAAAGAACGGTACTACTCTAATTCTTTGTCTCTTGCTCCTTGTAGCATATATAATACTACTGTCCAATATCAGCCTTTCAGTTCCAAACATTTACCATATTGTCACCACAATTGTTATGTCGCTGATCTGAACAGTTATAAATGGTTTACATCTTCTAAGTACACTTACATATGTAGCATCAAGTGACATAGACATCACGAATCTTGGCTAATTTGACAAGGATCTTTGCTTAGTATGGTACTGTCCTTTTCGATTTATAATCTGTGTTTGTCACATTCTATTTGGTATGATCCCGTTTTATAGAAAGAGGCTTCTCATGACATTGATGTTCATTTTTTGATAAAATGATGCCGGATATTCCTAAACTATTTTTTGCACTTTCTACTTGTATGCTAGAAATGATGCTATATGCACACAACTAAATACAACCTATTGCTGGTCAAGTTCATCATCTTCATTTATCTATTCATCAAAATTTTCAGTGAAATTCAGTAGATATCCTGATCTTGGAAAATCATTTTACTTAAAAGATCTTCTTGTGATGCCTTAAATCTGTTACAAGTAACTTTGGAATAGAAAGTCTTACTGTTCCACCATGGGTCTCTCCATCAGAGTCAGAAAAGTTTGATTTTTCCTAGCCTTGTCACCATGGAGAAACAGAAAGTACCCAAAAGGACTTCTTGTAATCTCATAGTGCAATACAAATTAGAAGCTCCTTTATTATTCTTGTCTATATAATGATTCAACCGTCAAAAGGGTTCAAGCTGAGCAGAACGAAGACGGGGTACATGCAGTGCAAGTTCAGCGATGTTCCCCAAGAGTCTGATGTAAAAGTGACGCTTGACACACAACTGTAAGAAGATCCAGATGGCAAGCAAAAGAGGCACAAGGAGAGGTGGTCCAGACAAACAGTAAAACCATTGTTATCACTGATCAGACCAACATTTTGCCGACAGATGCATTGGGAAGGAGTCCAGTGGGGGGAATTTTGGTGATAAATGCACTGAATTTCCTAGTCTCTCCGACATGAGAAGGTGGGTGAGCTCAACATGGAATAAAGTCATTGGAGTCAATATCTTCGAAATGGGAGAAAATAAATTCCTTTTTGAGTTTCCAACTCGAAGAATGGCAGAACATACACTACAAAGAAACTGTAGATAGAGAAATACAAAGATATTTCTAAACTGGTGGAGGCCAACCTCTAGATGTGTACCAGTAACAACAAGGAGGGAGTATTTGGGTTACAGCAATGGATGTTCCACTGCATTTGTGGACTAAAGAAACATTCAAAGAAATTGGCAATTTTTGTGGTGGTTGGATGGAAACTGAGGAAGAGACTTCGCTGAGAAATCATTAGAAATGGGCAAGGATCAAGGTGAAACGGGATGGCAGTGAGGTTCCAAAGGAGGTTAAAGTGATAAAAGATGGCTTAATCTTCATTATTCCAATTTGGTGTGAGTCACCAACAGTAGTGATAGTTGGAGAAGAAGAGCAAGAATAATGTTTTATCCAGAGGGCAATAACCCCCTCGGTTAATGGGGAAAAGGACCTTACAGTCTATGAGGACAAGACATGTCATGTGGGCCCCTCAACTAAGCTGGCCACAACTGAATTGAATTTTCAAAATATGAAGAGTGCATGTGGGTGCAGCAATTCAAGTCAGATGGGGAGGGCCCAGTCAATTTCAAAAGAAAATCATCAAATAAAGACCAATGAAATAGGCCTGGCCCACTCAGAATTAAATGAAACAGACCAAGGAATCCAATATGGCTCATCAGGGGAGCAAAATTTAAAAGAATAGCCAGACATGGACTCAAAGTCATTTAACCTGGATCTGGCCATTATTGCAGATGGACTCTCTTTCACAAAGCCCCAACAACATACTTGGTCAGATCCTATGTTGTCGGAAGCTCAATTTGTCTCATCGACATCGGACATATGCCACACTGCCTTTCTCGAACAATGGAACAGTTCAATTAATTTGCTGGAGATAATTCACATGCAAGATAAAGATGAGAATGACATGTCCATAATAGACATGGTGAGACAGAATGAGGAAAACCAAATGGAAGAAGTGTGAGATATCCCGACGGAAGAAGGGGTTGAAGGCATGACGGATGTTCCTGAAAAAAGTCGAGATCAATTTGACGAAATTGAAGTTGGAAATAATCCGATGGTTCTGTTTGAAGATCAAGAAGAACCTCCTTTGAACCAGTGCTCAGCAGAAGAGCTAGGGGTTGATTTTGATTTGGGTGCATAACAGAGTGATAAGTCTAAGCAAAGAGCTAGGGGTTGATTTTGATGGTCGGGAAGGGGAAGCATTGACTCTTTTCATGAAAATAGACCAAAGAAGACAGAACAAGGAGGGAAAGGAATTTTCAGATCCTAAACAACTTAAAACTGAACAGAGAGGTCAAGAACTTGGTGTTTGGAGTTAAATTCAAGGAAGGAAATTCAAGAGTACGGGGGAGGAATTCTCTATCAATTGATCAATGAAGATAAACATAATATCATGGAATGTGAGGGGGATTAACCGTAGAAGTAAGAGGATGGTGGTCAGGAGTTTGGTGCATAAATGGAAAGCAGATATTTATGTGTTACAAGAGACCAAGGGGGGGGGGGGGAATTTACATTCTATTGTAGGCGAAATTGGGGCAATAGATGGGTAAACTTTGTTCAAATGGAGGCAGTAGGGAGAAGTGGAGGGATTTTAATAATGTGGGACAAGAGAGTTTGGACAGGATAAACTTTGTTCAAATGGAGGCAGTAGAGAGAAGTGGAGGGATTTTAATAATGTGGGACAAGAGAGTTTGGACAGGAGAGTTGGTAGAAGTATGGGATCAGTCGATTACTTGCAACTTTAAGTCGACTACTCAAACTTTCAGTTGCAATATCACATGGGTTTATGGAGCAAATGATAGGAGTAGGCAGTCATTATGGTGGGAACTAGCAGCAGTGAGGTGAGGGGGTATCAGTGAAGGACCATGGGTCATTTGTGGAGATTTTAATACAACTAGATATCCTAATGAAAGGAGTAGAAAGGGAGGATAACAAGGGGGATGCAAGAATTTTCAGAGATCATTGAGGATTTGGAGCTAATCGATCCTCCATTGTTGGGCGGAAAATACACTTGGGATAGTGGTAACAATCAGGGGGTTGCCTTAACCCCAGGATTAACAGATTCGTAGTCTCCACCGACAGGTCACTTTACCAAGACTTACCTCTGACCATTACCCATTGCAGCTGAGTGTGGTAAATGGGAAGGAAAGACTTCCTACTTTAAATTTGCTAACGGGTGGTTGGAAATAGACGGTTTTACAGAGATGATTAAAGAAAGGTGGCAATCCTTCAGAGTGGAAGGAAGGAGGCCAGATTACATCTTGGCAAAAAAATTTAAAAATGCTAAAAATTAGAGTTAAAAGAATGGAGTAAGGAAAAGAAGGTGAATCTGGAAAAGAGACATCATGATTTAATTAACAAAGCTTCCTTTTTTGATAGGTTAAAAGAACAAACTCTCTCTGATGATGAAATGCTGGAAAAGGCAAACTTAGCAATGGAATTTGAAGAATTAGCATATCATGAGGAGTCCGCCTGGAGGCAAAAATCTAGAGCTTTGTGGCTGGAACTTGGAGACAAAAACACCAAGTACTTTCAAAGAATTGCTAATGCGCACAGAAGGACCAATACTAGCGATCAATTTGAAGAGAATGGCAATTTAATGACAAATATAGATTCTATAAAAGGAATCATCTTAACCTTTTATCAGAACTTATACTCTGAATCAGAGAATTGGAGACCATAGTTCAAGTATTCAAACTGTCCAAGAATAACTGAAGAGGAACAAGCTTGGTTGGAGAGAGACTTTGAAGAAGAGGAGGTCTTGCATGGGCTGAAACTCTGTGCTGCAGACACCAGGTCCTTATGGGTTTTCTATGGGATTCTTTTACAAATGCTGGGATGTAGTTAAAGAAGACCTGATGATGACTTTGCATAATTTTCATTCACAAGCCTTTTTTGAGAAGTCTTAATGCCACTTATGTTGCACTGATACCTAAGAAAACAGGGGCAAGACAGTTGAAAGATTTCAGACCAATTAGTTTGATTGGTAGTGTATACAAGGTGATTTCCAAGGTGCTCACTGAGAGATTAAAGAAAGTAATAGGGAAGTTAGTAAGCAAGCAACAAATGGCTTTTTTAAAAGGGAGATAGATCTTAGATGCAGGAAGAGTGTAGACACTAAGCTAAGGGGACAAGAGACTGGAATTTTGTGTAAGCTTGATATTGAAAATGCTTATGATCATGTCAACTGGGAATATTTGTTGAACTTACTGGAGCAAATGGGTTTTGGCACAAAATGGGTGAAATGGATCAAGTTTTGCATGACTGCTGTGAAATTTTCAGTCCTAATAAATGGCAAGCCTGAAGGCTTTTTTCAGTCTCAAAGAGGTTTACGACAGGGAGACTGTTTGTCTCCCTTTCTGTTCATCCTTGCAATGGAGGGTTTAAATCACATGATGACGGTGGCAACACAAAATGCTTGGATTAAAGGGTACAAAATAGCAGGTAGAGAAGGACATTTTGTACAAGTGTCTCATTTGCTATATGCAGATGACACATTGGTTCTATGTGATGCAGAAAAAGAACAAATAAGATATCTCAGAGTCATTCTCACCGTCTTTGAAGCAGTCTCAGGATTGCGTGTTAATTGGGGAAAGAGTAGACTTTATGCAATTAATGAGGTAGGGAATTTGCATATTCTTATGTCTGCTGTATTATCTGTCTGTTGGTTATGCTTTAGTTTTAACAGTCTCTATAGCATGATATCACTGGTGTAATCTTCGAATGTGTTTCTAATATGTTCATTATCCTAGCCGAGGGTCTATCGGAAACAGCCTCTCCACCTTGGTGGGGGTAAGGCCTGCGTACATCTCACCCTCCCCAAACCCTACTTTTATGGTATATACTGGGTATGTTGTTGTTTGGAATTTGCATATTTTGGCAGGAATATTGGGCTGTCAAATTGATCAACTACCTACCAATTATCTAAGAATGCCATTGGGGGCCAAGAACAAATCTATGGAGATATGGGATGGAGTTATTGAAAGAGCTGGGAAGAGGTTGGCTAGATGGAAAGCACAGTACTTATCTCTTGGTGGCAGATTGATTCGCATTAGTTCAATTTTGGACTCTTTGCCAACTTACGTGATGTCACTTTTTCCACTATCAGTAAAAGTGGAGAAAAGACTGGATGCTCTTAGAAGAAATTTTTTATGGCAAGGAAACAAAGAAACTAGAAGTTTTCATATAATTAAGTGGACTGAAAATACTAAAAGAAAGAATGGAGGATTAGGAATTAAGAATCTCAGTAAGCATAACAGAAGTTTGTTGATGAAATGGTTGTGGAGGTTTAACAGTGAAGACCAAGCATTATGGAAAAAAGTGATTGTTCAAATATGGAATGGAAAAGAATTGGTGCACAAAACCAGTTAACACAACATATGGGGTGAGTATTTGGAAGACTATTAGGGCCCATTGGACAACACTAAATCAAAATTTCACAATTTTAGTTGGTGATGGTAGGAAAACACTTTTTTGGCATGATAATTGGTTGGGTCATGGTCCTCTAAAAGACATATATGCTGATCTCTTATCCATCTCATTGAATTAAGAAGCCACCATTAATCAGTTATGGTCTCTTCAAGGATGGAATGTAACTTTTAGAAGATTGTTGAATGACGGGGAAATTGGAAGGGTGGCCGCTTTAATCAATGAATTAGAACAATTCAGGGTTAAAGTTGATAGAGCGGACAGTTTGAAATGGAAATTGGATCCTCAGGGTATCTACACAGTAAAGTCTGCATATCATCTTCTTATGGAGGAAGGGTAAACACAAAATACTTGGCCTTGGAGAACGCATTTGGAAGACCATCGCACCACTTAAAGTTGCTTGCTTTAGTTGGCTGGTAGCCAAAAAAGCATGCCTAACCCATGAAAATCTTCAGAAAAGGGGAGTGCAATTGAGTTCCAGATGCTTCTTGTGCTAAGAAAGAGAGGAAGATATAAATCACATTTTTTTGCATTGTAAGGTGATCTTTCAATTGTGGCAAATGTTTTGAGTCACACAGGATTAAATTGGTGCATGCCAAACTCAACAAGGGAGGATATTAACTGTTGGTACAGAGCAGGGAAACAAAACTCAAAAGAAATGGTGGAGATCAATTCCCTGGTGCATTTGGTGGACAATATGGAGAGAAACAAATGAAAGATGTTTCGAAGACAGGGCTAACCCAATCCAAAAGATCAAGTCTAATTGTATCATGCTTTTATATTTTTGGTGCAAGAAGTGTTGTGCAGAACACACAAATGCACTTTTACTTTTGCTAGCATCTTTGTAGATAAGATCTTTTGTCTGTTTTTTATATTTGATGATTTTGTTCATGGAACTGTATACCTGGTTGCGCACATTGCCTTAATGTTGATGAATATAATGTTTAACCTTTTTTTTTTTTTAAAAAAAGTCATCCCCAAGAGAGGGAGCTTCAAGTATCTTGGGTCAATTATACATGGTAATTGAGAAATTGACAAGGATGTCACTCATCGGATAGGGGCTGGTTGGATAAAGTGGAGGCTAGTTTCTGGTGTCCTATGCGATAAGAAAGTGCCTCATAGGCTTAAAGGTAAGTTCTATAAAGTATTAAAGGTAAGTTCTATAAAGTAGTCGTTAGACCAGCTTTACTGTACGGGGCGGAATGTTGACCAGTAAAGGCCACCCACGTCCAGAGGATGAATGTAGCAGAGATGCGGATGCTTAGATGGATGTGTAGGCATATTAGGGTGGACAAGATCAAGAACGAAGCCATTCGCGACAAGGTGGGAGTGGCTGCAGTGGTGGACAAGATGCGAGAAGCGAAGCTGAGGTGGCTTGGGCATGTGAAGGGGAGGAGTACAGCGCAGGTGAGGAGGTGTGAGGGGTTGGCAGTGCTAACCCTTCGGAGAGGTAGAGGTAGACGGTAGACCAAAGAAGAATTTGGGTGAGGTGATTAGGCGGGACATGGCCCACCTCCAAACAGCCGAGGACATGACCCTAGATAGGAAAAAGTGGAGGTCGAAGATTTGGGTAGAGGGATAGATAGTAATCGAATGATTTTCTGTATATTATGCTTTCAGCTTACTCGGATTTTATGTGTTATTGGTGTTTTCTGTTTATCTTGAGTATTTTTAGTGCTTTCTAGCAACATGTCATGATATTGTCATCTTGCTTCTCTCGAATATGTTTTCCACTGATGTTTTTTAGCCGAGGGTCTATCGGAAACGGCCTCTCCACCTTGGTGGAGGTAAGGTCTGCGTACATCTCACCCTCCCCAGACCCCACCTTGATGGGATACCAAGTCAAAATAGGAAAAAATCAAAATGCCTAGCAACTTTTTTCTATGGATATAAAATGGCTATAAGACTTTAATTGATAGAGATAGAGGAAGCACCGTAAAGATCAATTAGCGAGGTTTTGGGCCGATACAATACTGCATACTTATGTCATGATGGAAGAAATACTTATCTCATGATGTGAGATAAAAATTAGGAATTAACTTATGTAATAGAGTCGAGGGTATGTTGTTGTTATATAATGATTCAGCCATATATCTTGTCTTCTTGATGTAAATAGAAATCTATGCGTCTGTGTATTGCATTGGCATACCTATGTTTGTCGTCATTCAACATACTAACTTCTTGAAACTGCAGCATATTGGTGACTTCAATTATGCGAGGTTAGCAGATTTTGGAGCAGCAATATCTGGAGCCAACAAGCTACAATGTCAGCAAGTGCTTGAAGAGCTAGATGTAAGTTCAGTCGTTAAAGAATTAGATACACAACATTTGCTGTATGTATGCTTGTCCATGCAGACCTCTTAGAGTAAAAACAGAAAAGAACAGTCGGGGAGAGCGACAGAGAGACAAGTGTGGGTACTTTTGCAGAGAAAGAGGCTTTATTACTAGGAGATTGCTCTAAGGAGTTTTCCTCGCCACTTTATTTCTATAAAATTTAACTTCCAAAATTTTATGTGCTTTCCGAAAAAGGAACTTGTTGAAAGTTTGAAAAAGGAAAATCAATGAGTATACCTTAGCAGTAAAGCCTCAATTCTTGCTGATGGGCAATTTCACTTTTCATTGGCATTGTTTGCTTAAAATGGTCTAGAGACCCAAAAAATTGTCAGTTTGTTCTAGTTGAGCTACTAATTTTGGAAATCAAAGGGTTAATTATCTGGTGTAGAACAGAGAACAATTTTTTTAATTCCTCATCCTATCATCAACCAACTGGTGGGTAAAAAGATCCTCGCGTTAAAAGGGCTATTTCATGATTTCCAATCAAACTGAGCCTTTTGTCTGCTGAGGGATCAGAACACAGTGTATGCGTGTGATAAAATGAATGTTTCCTGCATGTTCTTTCATATCTAACCTCATACTACCTGCATCAGGTGCATAAACGTCTACAACTTACTCTGGAGATAGTAAAAAAAGAGATGGAGATTAGTAAAATTCAGGTAAATGCACACGAAGATGCTTGCCAAAACATTGAATATCTGTTGACCATGCATTTAGCATTTTGGCGCCTTCTTTGTTTTTTGCAGGAATCAATAGCAAAAGCAATCGAAGAAAAAATAAGTGGAGAGCAACGCCGTTACTTGTTGAATGAACAATTAAAAGCCATAAAGAAGGCATGTGGATTATATGCAACTCTTGTATTTTATCATCCTTACAGTTCGTTAAACTTAAATCCCTAAATATGTTAAGCTACTGATTCTTATGTCTGATTTCTTTGTTTAAACAAAGAATTGATTATCTAGAAAACTTGTTTCCTATTGTACACAGGCATTTTCAACATGACGTGATTTTAGTTGCCTTAATGCAGGAATTAGGTTTGGAGACTGATGACAAGACAGCTCTTTCTGGTTTGTTTTCTCTTCATTATTACTGAAACAGATGATGTTATTTTTGGATTTATTACTGCCAGAATTTGAATTCTTCCACCTTGTAAAATTTGCTACGCTCTAACGACAAATGAAATAGACAACTCAACACCAAATTAAACTTGACTACAAATCCATAAAAGCTCTTAATCTACTTTAATCTTTGGTCCTCCACCACCACCAACAAGAGGACCATCTTCGTCCATAGTAGCTCCACTAGCACCACCTTGATCATAGCACTGATTGGATTACAAATGCTTTCTAGTTCCTTCATCCTGTCTACAAATTCATCAGCCTCTCCAACTCCACCTTGAATAAGGTCACCTATTTCCATCCCAGTAAGCTCGGCGAAGTCACACAAGTCAAAAGTAAAATCTAAGAAGAAAAACAATTAGAATGGGGCAAATCATCCAAGCATTTGCAAATAGCTTGTAAAGCCAGTAAATCAATATAATGGAGCCAGATTAGCATTTCAAGGTCAAGATCATAATTTTTCCAGTGAAAATTCAATGAATATCCTCCGCCACAAGAAACAACTAGAATCATCCAATGGTTTCTTTTAATTGTTCTTCTCCATAGTCCATGCTCCATTTAGGTGCCTCTCAAGTTGTTCAGTTAAGTTCTTAACTCAGTTTGATCATCTCTCACAAACCCATTAGTGCCCTTCTCCATTACTTTTTATGCTTCCCTTTTTGGTTGGTGTTAAAAAGATGAAAGTTGCTCTAAAAGAAAGTAAAGGGAATCGGATATTTGTGCATGTTGGACCTGGAGAAGGTCTATGATCATGTAAATCGGGAATTCTAGAACTTTATAGTGACGAATATGGGCTTTGGAGTTTGATGGAGACTACTCTGTCCTTGTGAATGGTAATCCATGTGGATTTTTTGGCAACTTGAGAGGGCTAAGACAAGGTGACCCTTCATCTCCTATGCTGTCTATTTTAGTAATTTAGTTTGCTGAGTGGGATGTTGGATAGAGTCGTGCCGTGAAGATATTTGAGGGGCTTCACTGGACTGGTTGGCGGTACTAGCAACATGAGGGTGACACATATTTTGTTTGCAGATGGCGCTTCGAATTTTTTGTGTTGCTGACAGGGATCAGTTGGAACATTTGGGACAAGTACTGATGTGGTTTCAGGTAGTGTCGGGGCTAAAGATCAACCTTAGAAAGTGCGGGGTCATACCAGTTGGAGATGTGGAGGATATAGAGACGTCAGCGCATGTGATAGAGATACAAGATGGGATTCTTCCCACTGACTATCTTTGTTTGCCAGTTGTTGTGTCTTATATGGATCACCCAATAATCCGGTGCTAAAATGGGTTGAGAAAAGACCTGCTGGATGGTTGAAAAGATATTTATCAAAAGGAGGAAATGTCTCATTAAAAATACACTGTCGAGCATTCCCATATAATCTCTCTTTTTCGGGCCCCAACTAGTACAACTAGAAAGTTGGAAAAATATTTATCTACTATCACCTTCCTTCATAAGACATGCTCCTCATTCCCAAACCTCCTTAACCATTTTTCTAACCAGGCCTTGTTGAACACCCTAAGGTCTTTGACCCCAACCTCACTGATGCAATGGAAAATACGAGGAAGCTAGAAACGATATGAAAATGCGGAAGCTAAGACAAGATAAGCGATATCAATAAAAATATCGAGATTAAAGCAAGACGAGGCTTGAAACGCTTACCTAAGTAGCATCGAGGAACATGTCTCGATACACCCCGGGTGAAGTCAAGGATCACCTATACTACGCAACTGCCCTCAAGAGGCACCCGGCTCTTGCAAATAGAATGATCAAAGAGGTTTCGATGTTCAACTTGGACTCGACCAAGTGAAATCATGCCCGCTCACGGGTTCTTCATTGAGATTCACTCAAGAAATACATCATTCTATATTCAAAGTTGTGTAATGAAATGAAATGGCTAAGTGTTCTATTTATAGAGCTTTCTAAGGCTAAAGTGAAATGACTAGAAAGCCCCTAGGTCTAGTTAAGACATACAAGCCACGTAAGGGAAAAATAGGAACTTCACAACCAAAATCCAAGCTTTCAGCGTCGTGGGCGGAGCGCCCCAAATGGAGGCGGAGCGCCTCAGCCTTGGCACTTCTTGGGCAGCCCAGTGGGGGAAGCGGAGCGCCCCACTGGTGGGCGGAGCGCCTGGTAGACTTGGGAGGCGGGGGGCCCCCATAGGTGGGCGGAGCGCCCAGTTGGGCAGCCTCTTGGGCGGACCGCCTGGGTGGTGCGCCTAAGGGCCTGTCTTCTTGGCACTTCTCCGGATCGATCCTAAAGCCCTTGGCTTCCCGTCCTTTGCATCCTTTAAGCTTGACACTTGTTGATTGGAGTCTTGGCTCGATTTGTCCCGTATCATTCATCCTTTGTGCTCTCGAGGTTGGCTCTTGATGGTTGTCGTTTAGGCCCAATTTATATTGCATCACTCACCCCAAGGGGGTGGGGGACAAAATACATCACTATGCCTTTCGAATGTGATTTATGGAGAAATATTTTGAAGATGTGGAATGAATTTAGTACTAATATGTCAAATCAAAGTTGGGTATGGGAGGAGGATTAGGTTCTGGGAGCTCAAGTAGTGTGGAGATAACTTTTTGAGTTCTACATATCCAAACATCTGCCGTATTTCTTGCCAAAAGGAGATGATAGTTCACAGAGTTTGAAGACAACAAGATGGTGAGGTATTTTGAAATTTGATTTTCAGGGTTCAGGAGAAGATGTCAATCATGTACTAATTCATTTTTCTGTAGCATCGAGATTATCGGGGGAAATCTTTAGATGATTTGGTTTATTTTGGGTGGTGCCATCCACAGTTAAAGAGATTATGTTCAGTTGGAGTGTTGGTAAGAGGAGAAATAGGTTGTGGAAGTTTGTGCCGTTTGCACTTATGTGGGTTGTTTGGAAGGAATGAATAGGAGAGCTTTTGAGAGAGTAGCAGTGAGTTTTGCTCAGCTTAGAAGCAGGATAATATCTCTTATTTCCTTTTGGTGCACCCATAGCTTTCCAGTTTGTATAGAAGATTGGGCGTCTTTTGTAGAATATATATATATATATATATATATATATATATATATTTTTTTTTTAAAGTCTCCTTGTATACAGGCTTGTTCATTAATAAAATCGTTACTTTATTTTAAAAAAAAAAGACAATGTTGGAATCCTTCAACTTCAATTTCCAATAGGCTACATGTTTGGTAAAGTTGCACAAAGTTACTTCAACATGGATTTACTGGACGCCACATTTTCCGATGTAAGCAATGCATTGTCGTTTATTCAAGTTATGGGTTGCTAATTATTTAGATTTATCCTCCTTCAACCTTTATTTTTTTCTCTTAAACTTCTTCCTGTTTCCCATTTTAATGCACTTCCGCATTGGAAACAACCCATTTGCTTCTGTTGAGGAATATAATGCTTATGAAGGTGCTTCTCCCAGGTCATTGTGACAATCAACATTACTAGTTAGTACTAAGCTAAGCTTTATAACATTGTTTAGATGAAACCTAGTTTTGGTTTTGATGTTGAGAGAAGAAACTACCTAATTATTAGCTGCGCCCATAAGGCTTAGATATTTCTGGTCACAGCTAATGAAAACCTGCAGTTTGTTATTTCCTTTTATTGCATCTGAAGGTGTAACATTTTCTTTGTTTATTATTGCAGCAAAGTTTAGGGAAAGGCTGGAGCCTAATAAAGAAAAAATACCGGCACATGTTATGCAAGTTATTGAAGAAGAACTCACGAAACTGCAACTACTAGAAGCTAGTTCCAGTGAATTTAATGTAACACGTAATTATCTAGATTGGTTGACTGCCTTGCCATGGGGTAATTACAGGTTTGTCTATCTCGAATGTCGAATGCACCTTTTAATTATCCATTTTGTTCATTTGAGGGACAACCTCTTTCTCTTATTTTCGTTTGGTACACCCATGAGATTCCTGTTGGTATAGAGGATCGGGTGTTGTTTGTAGAGAACCATATCATTTTATAAGGTTCTCTACTTTTTTTTGGGTATACTCCTTGTATACAGGTGTTATAAAATCTTATTACTTGATAAAAATATGCACCTTTCAATTGCCCTGAGTTCAATTTGCTGATATTATCTATTTATCTTTTCCTTGATTAGCTGTACTAGTGGAATCTGTCTTAGAGAATTCGATTAAAGGGATGAATTAAAAAGGGAAGTGTGATTATTAGTGAGAAATAAAAATTGTATTCTTTGAAATAGGTTCCAAGTTTACCTTACTGCCTTGAGACGTGACTTGCCTAATTATCCATTGAGTAATATCTTGAACTTCTGTCATTTGTAATTTTGTAATCAACTTTGCCTCTCCACTTTGAGGGTATTTCGTTGACACCCCAAATTATGAGTTTATACCATGTATCAAGCATAGAAAGAATCAGAAAGATTAGGATTCTACTGATGATGAGCTCCTTATGTAGGATAAAATGGGAGCTTGATTTGTAGTTGTCCATGTTGTTTGCTGCTGATGGTGGTAGTCGTAGCTTTTTAGTTCCCTTCTCTGCCGTTGCTTCATTGTGTTAATTCCTGAAATTGGTTTCTTCTTTTGTGATCCAAAATGCAGTGATGAAAACTTTAATGTACTAAGGGCAGAAAAAATTCTTGATGAAGACCACTATGGGTTAACCGATGTTAAGGAAAGGATCTTGGAATTTATAGCTGTGGGAAAACTCAGAGGAACCTCGCAAGGTTGGTAAAATCCATTTTTTTATTTTAAAAATAGTGACCCTCATTTTTCTAACAGCATCAGTTTTATAAGATTCAGTTATAGTCATCAAAAGAATCAAAAGGAGTTCCACTATCTTCGTCCATTTTCACAACATTATGATGGACCAATGGAAAATATATACACTGAGATTTATGGTTCCTACACTCTTTATTGACGTCAAACTGGAATGAGTAAACAGGGATTGGGAAGAAGTGAACAGTTTAGGCCATTTGAGAAATATCTAGTGATCGAATTTAGGTAATATGTCAGTCAAGAGTTTTCCTATGTTCTGTGGAGTAAAGAAGTATATCTTTAAGCTTAATTTATCCCCTTCCAAAGCTAAAAGTGTGATTTAAGTACCTCCGCCTTGCTTCATCAAAAGTACCTTCGCCTTGGGCCATAGTTTGTTGTAAGGTGTTCTTACCTTCTGATATTTTGCTGGCTATGATTTTGAATTCATTGTGTGGTTAATAAGACCCAAACCCCCTCAATACCCTTCACTCGGAGTCAAGCCAAGTTGATCCAAGACACCCATCTTCATTTGATATGGAAGGATATGGAAGAAGGCTCCAAGAGCAACTTGAAGACTATACTTTGGTGTGCCATGGGTGGAGAACCTTCTAGTACACTTGACGAGGCATCCGGAGCACGTTGGGAAGCAATTCAAGAGGCCACAGCACCAGGCGGACCGCCTACTCAACTAGGCCGGCCGCCTAGTTTTTGATCACTCTCTGGATCTCACTAGGCGGACCGCCTCTGTGAAACTCCCCGACCAGGCGGACCGCCTACTCCCTCAGCTTGCCAAGAATAGGCCGGGCGCCTAGTTGAAGTAGGCTGGGCGCCTACTTTGTGAAGGGGTGCGGGAATTGCTACTTTTTATGCTATGTTTGGACAAGTATAGCCCTACGAGGCCTTTATTGTTTTAACCCACTTTGGGGGTATTTTTGAGCTTTCATTGCATGTAAGTGAAGTCTATAAATACTTCACAAACCTATTCAAACCATAGTCTACCTTGAATTATATGAATGATGAAAAGAAACTATCTCTTGTTTGGAGAATCCTTTGCCTTGGTTGCTTGAATTCACTAGTGGAACCTAGTTGAGTCTTGAACCGAAAACCCGATCATTCTATTTGCGAGTCCCAAGTGTGACTCGAGGGTAGTTGCATAGTGTAGGTCCTCCTTGACACCGATACGAGGGTATTATGGAACGAGTTCTCCATAGTTACTTCGTAGGGAGTTCGAGTAGTGTCTCGCTCTTTATCTTTATTTCCGCGTTTCGTTTTTGATTCTTATCATCTTGGTATCAGAGCAAGGCTCGGGTTTTGTTTCTACAAACCCCCGACCCTTGATTCTTCGTGCCTAGGTTGGTTTCTATCTTAGGTTCTTGTTTGTTGTTGAAGAAAAAGAAGAAAACACAAAAAAAAAATAGAAAAGGTTGAAAAACACAAAAATTTGATCATAGAATCTTGGTTTGTTGGACCCATTGCTTGATTGATATTGGGGTTTGTTCCTTGTTGGAAACCCGTTCTTTGGGTACCCTGAGCATCGAATTTGAAGCAGAAACACAAGGATTGAAAATTTGAAACCCTTGATGAACTTGAAAATTTGAAACCCTAGCTATGAACATGGTGGAATGTTGAACTTTGATTGGGGTTTGATAAAATTGATTGGGGTTTGATCTCTGTGCTTGAAACAACATTTGGGTACCTTTGAATTGCTTAAACAACGTGTGGATTGATGAATTTTTGGGTGCAAAACCAAGAAAATCGTGTTTGAACTGTGCTGGAACTTGCAGTAGGCGGAGCGCCTAGGGAAACGGGCGAACCGCCTGAATTTTTCTTGCTCTCTGGAATTTACAGAGGCGGACCGCCTACTTAGAGTAGGCTGACCGCCTACTCCCCTCTGCAGACTCCAGGCGGACCACCTAGTCCAAACAGGTGGGGCGCCTACTTTGCTGAAAGTTGGGAATCGGGTAGTTTCTTCTAGGTTCGCTTGTTTTGTTGTTTGCATTGCTTCTAATTAGTATTATTAGAGTATAATCCTACTCGATTATTACTAATTACTTCAAGCTATTAGGATCATCGTGCCTTAGAACGGAGACTAGAGCTCAAAGAAGACCCGTAGTGCCTTTTGACTCAAGTCCTCACTCAAAGTGCTTAGCGTTCCAATCGAGTCCTATTAACTCCACTCACCCCGGAGTACATTTGGCTTTTGAGTCGAGTGATTAGGTTTAGGTTTACTATTCAACTTTGTGAAGCTTTGAGTTCAAGCAAGAGTGAAATAGCCATCGCCACCATACGAGTGATCCGAGTGAACACAAGTGAGGGAGCGAGTGAGGTGTTTTAACTAACTCTTGTTTCTTTTCTTTGTAGGTACAATGGCCAACGAAGGTCAAGATTTCATCAAGGAGGCCTTGGCTAGCCTTCTTGCCAAGATGGATGTTATGACTCAAAGGATTGAGTCACTTGAAAAGGGTGCTTCAAGTACCCAAGGAGACCAAGGGACCTCGAGTGTCCCAATTGAAAAGGGGACCCCGAGTGTCCAAATTGAGACCGGAGAAGGCTCGAGTAGCCCTACCTTTACCCCGGAGCAAGTTGTTGAATTGCTCAATCAACAACGGGTAAAGGAAGATCGAGAGAGAATTGAACGAACGGGCATTCCCCGTATCTTGGATAATCCCCCAAGACAACCCATTACCAAGACCCATCCGAAACGTGCAACCTCTTGAGCAAGTCGATGAAGCTCAAGAAGGGGAGGAAGTTGATTATGGTGACGATGTGTATGGTTTTGATGATCACTTTCAACCAAGACGTGGTATGAATTGGGGTCGTAATGTGGATCGAGGTAGGGGCCGAGGTCGAGGGCCACCTATGGGATTTGTTGGAGGGAATGCAAGGAGGGAGTATGGTGTGAATGAAGACCACTATGGGGGCCAACCGGAGCCATTCCGTGGGGGTCGTGACAACAACAACAATCTTAATAGTGTGAAGATTACTATTCCTCCTTTCAAAGGGAGTAGTGATCCGGTGGAGTACATTGATTGGAAGTTGTCCATGGAACGTATATTTGACACCAATGACATGCCCGAAGTGAAGAAGACTAAGTATGCTATCTCTACCTTTGAGTCCTTTGCTTCTACATGGTGGGAGTCGGTAAAGAGGAATAGAAGGAGGATGGGGATGGTTCTTAATCTTACTTGGGATGAGTTGATCCGTGTGATGGATGAAAAGTACTTGACTAACCAATACCGAGTGGACCAACAAAAGCGTCTCTATGAATTGAAACAAGGTTCCAAGTCGGTTGGGGAGTACTTCAATGAGTTTGAACAAGTCCGGATGACTCTAGACTTGGATGAGGAAGACAATGAGACGGCCATGATCCGTTTCAAAGGGGGCTTAAACCGAGACATAGCTTCACTTTTGAAGTTTCACAAGTACAATGATCACTACAAGCTATGTGAGGATGCGGTTGAAGCCGAGAAGTGGCTCAAAGAGGAGAAATCCCTTCGCTACAAGAGTAATGCTATTACTCCATTGAACAAGCCAAAGGATTGGAAGTCTCCTACAACTAATGCCAAATTCCCAAGTGCAAGTGGTGCAAGTGCTCTCGAAGATAAACAACAATGCCTATGTGGTCGACTTGCCAAGTGAGTATCAAGTTTCTAATACTTTCAATGTTAGTGACTTGGTTCCTTTGAATGTAGGTAATGAAGAGGCTGTGCATAATGATGAAGAGGTCGTGGATGATGCTTCGATTTCGAGGACGAAATCTTCTCAAGAAGGGGAGGATGATAAGACCCAAACCCCCTCAATACCCTTCACTCGGAGTCAAGCCAAGTTGATCCAAGACACCCATCTTCATTTGATATGGAAGGGTATGGAAGAAGGCTCCAAGAGCAAATTAAAGACTATACTTTGGTGTGCCATGGATGGAGAACCTTCTAGTACACTTGACGAGGCATCCGGAGCACGTTGGGAAGCAATTCAAGAGGCCACAGCACCAGGCGGACCGCCTACTCAACTAGGCCG
Organism: Petunia x hybrida; assembly: GCA_037355625.1. Taxonomy (NCBI): domain Eukaryota; kingdom Viridiplantae; phylum Streptophyta; class Magnoliopsida; order Solanales; family Solanaceae; genus Petunia; species Petunia x hybrida. Next base: position 84,722 of record JBBBVM010000502.1, on the reverse strand, counting down.
GCCGCCTAGTTTTTGATCACTCTCTGGATCTCACTAGGCGGACCGCCTCTGTGAAACTCCCAGACCAGGCGGACCGCCTACTCCCTCAGCTTGCCAAGAATAGGCCGGGCGCCTAGTTGAAGTAGGCTGGGCGCCTACTTTGTGAAGGGGTGCGGGAATTGCTACTTTTTATGCTATGTTTGGACAAGTATAGCCCTACGAGGCCTTTATTGTTTTAACCCACTTTGGGGGTATTTTTGAGCTTTCATTACATGTAAGTGAAGTCTATAAATACTTCACAAACCTATTCAAACCTTAGTCTACCTTGAATTATATGAATGATGAAAAGAAACTATCTCTTGTTTGGAGAATCCTTTGCCTTGGTTGCTTGAATTCACTAGTGGAACCTAGTTGAGTCTTGAACCGAAAACCCGATCATTCTATTTGCGAGTCCCAAGTGTGACTCGAGGGTAGTTGCATAGTGTAGGTCCTCCTTGACACCGATACGAGGGTTATTATGGAACGAGTTCTCCATAGTTACTTCGTAGGGAGTTCGAGTAGTGTCTCGCTCTTTATCTTTATTTCCGCGTTTCATTTTTGATTCTTATCAGTGGTGTTTTACTGATGAGTTACTTTCATTACTGGCTGAACTTATATATATTGGGACATTCAACATGAGATGTGGTTTCTTTATCGAAAAAAACATGAGATGTGGTTATTACTGAGGACAATCTTTGTAAAATATGAAGTGTCAATTTTTTTTGAATGTGAGTAGGAACTAGAAACAGACTCATTGCTCATTCTTTATTGAACAGGGAAAATCATATGCCTCTCTGGCCCTCCAGGAGTGGGCAAAACCAGTATAGGTCGTTCAATTGCACGTGCCTTGAACCGCAAGTTTTACCGATTTTCTGTTGGAGGGTTGTCTGATGTTGCTGAAATAAAGGTAACCAGCTAAAACAGAGTTGCGATTTTGTGGTATAAAAAATCCTGGGATTATCATGACTAACTCTGGAATGCACATCAAGGGACATCGCCGAACTTATATTGGTGCCATGCCGGGGAAGATGGTGCAATGTTTAAAAAGTGTTGGAACAGCTAATCCTCTTGTCTTGATAGATGAAATTGACAAGGTACTCTATGGTTTGCCGAGTTACGTCAATTATATTTTTGTCTTCTTATATTTATTTCAGTTCCTGTTACTACAAGAGAAGTCTAGCTTCTTTCACTATTAAATATATCTTTTTCTGTCTATGACCAGAAAAATCTTGAGCTGGAACATATAATGTTTTTGCCTGGATTTTTTCTGCAGTCTTAAATGATTGAAGAAAATGTGTATAATTATAGATTATTTTCAACAGTTGCCTTGTATTTTTGCTTTTATGGCAGTTGGGAAGGGGACATGCTGGTGATCCAGCAAGTGCTATGTTGGAGCTTCTTGATCCAGAACAGAATGCAAATTTCTTGGATCATTATCTTGATGTCCCTATTGATTTATCAAAGGTTAGTTGTTAGTAACTCCACTTATCAAATTATGGTGGCTGTTGGTTGGCTCATATGAAGTACCCTCTAAATTTTTGGTGAGTGGGGGCTAATGTCGTATTTACGTATTGCAAATATCTAATATTCTTTTTGCTTATCACTTGTTGATTTCCCCTTCTTTTTCATTAGTAGATGATATTTGCTTTTGCCTCTTATCTTAGCTAAATTTGGTAAAAGTTTCATGAGTGAACCTGTTTTTCATTGTCCATTAAGGAAATCGGAAGTATATAGCCTACCTCTGTCTCTTTCCCTGTAATATTATTACTTGTTAAGTAGAATGCAGTTTTCTTGATACATGAGAAAAACTGGGTTTCTTTGGCATTGGGTTCTTGGTGATCATTAGATATGAAAAAGGTTTATGTGTTGAGCCTTCCTACTATCTGTTGATATTATCTTTGAGGATTTTACTGATGAGGGATATGGTTTTGTACCTCTTGAAATCTGATAATTGGAGCAACACCCTCTAACTGTTTACCTATTGATTAAAGAAGTTGCACATAGTCCAAATATGACAACTTTACACTTACCAGCGAGAGAGAAGGCTGATGGGTATTATTTGCATACAATTTTATTTGTATTTGTCCGTGCATATCTTAAATCATGCTTTTCTTATTCTTCTACTGTGATAATATACTGTCTATTCCTAGCATCTCGCCAGTGGGTGGAAAACACTTGTTGGTCTTCAATGGATGATGCCACGATTGGTCAAAGAGTTAACGTTCAGCTGGTTTTAGGGGTGTTGCTCCTCTAGCACTTATGTGGATTTTTGCATAGTAATAGGAGAGGTTTTGAGGTTATAGAGAGGGATTTTGTAAATATGAGGAATAGCCTTTTACCCTTATTACTTTCTGGTGCACCATGCGATTCCTGTTGATAGTAGATGGGTGTTTGTGGAAAATCATATTTTTCTGTGAGGTTTCTACTTTTTTTGGTATACTCCTTGTATATGAGCGTTTTTTGCCCCTTTTGTTAATAATTTGATTACTTCTCAAATTTACTGTCTGGTCCTATGTCCTTTTATGATGGTAAATATTTGTGTTACATTTTCTAAGGGCACTGTGAAAAGAAGATGACATCTTTCTACATTTTGGTAGTATTTTGTATCTGACCTGGTTATGGGGAGGGAGACATGATCCAAAATTGAATTATAGATGTTGAGTTGTTATTTGAACGTGAAGGATTTAAAAAATTCAACCTTAGTTTTTAATTACTTGCCCCAAGGATAATTTTGGTTACAGAACGTTTTGTCATGCTAAGAAATTAAAAAGAAATCCAAGCTCTCACACCATCTGATTCCTGAAGGCCGTCAAGTCCTGTTGCTATCCTCTATGACCGTCAAGTCCTGTTGCTATCCTCTATGTTTAATACAGTTAACTATTCATTTATACTTTAAACAGGGATAATATCTGATGTTTGTTATCTTTTCTAATGTGAAATTTGATGTCGATTCTCATCTTTGTTTTGGGGTTGCAGGTTTTGTTTGTCTGCACAGCCAATGTTGTAGAAATGATACCTAATCCTCTTTTGGATAGAATGGAGGTTATTGCAATTGCTGGTTATATTACTGATGAGAAAATGCACATAGCCAGGGATTATTTGGAGAAAACTACTCGTGAAACATGTGGAATCAAGCCAGAGCAGGTATGTCTTGAAAAAATATCTGTACTTGCATCTCTTTCATTATCTCCTGTGCGTATCACTGTTGTTGGTTGATATCTCTTTTGTTGGTTGAATAAGTTTGTGTGTGTATTTTTCTGTTCCAACATTTGACATCTCAGAAGTTGACATTGGTCTCTCTGGTAAATGGAGAAAGAATGCTGCTTTTTAAAAATAAAACGTTATACTCAGTTAGTAGCACATGGCAAAAGAAAGAATTCACATGGATATAGTATATTCCATTATAGGTTTTTGGCATTTTTTCCCGTGAAAGGGTCAAAAGTACCCGTGACGTTTGTGAGTTATCTTTTATATATATATATATATATATATATATATATATATATATATCTGTGTGTGTGTGTGTATGTATATATATATCCTTCGTTAACCTATCGGTTCATAGAAGCCCCTATTGTTATCCTTCCGTCTCAAATCCAAATATGGCCTTCACACTAACGACTACTATCTCTTAAGGAATGTTTTCGTGACCAAGCCAAACTGTGACTGCTTTTAAAACCCTAGGTGCTCAAGCATCATTAACACAACCAGTGTGTCATGCTTGGCTGGGAAAACTAGTCACCGTACATTTTGTTTGCCTAAAATATTGAACTACCACTAAAATATGATTTACTTGGCACCAATTGTTTCCACCATAAGTCTTCCACCTTTTCTTTATATTGCTGAAGCAACTCTACTCTAAGCTGTAACGTGCATAGCCGCTGTATAAATAGTGATCATTTTCTGCAATACTCGAATCTCCAAGTTTTCAGCTGAGATATTCTAGGAATGAGAAATTGTACGCCACTATTTTTAACAACTTGGTCTGAACATGAATTGATGCTGAATAAGTGGATTGACACTGTAATGGTCTCATGGATAGAGATAGTTATATGGTTCAGCTTCGCTTGCTTATCACTGTGGCATGATGCCAGCGGGTGTCTCTTGTAAGTCATGGTGAGCTCTAGGACTGATTTTCTTGATAACCAAGAATCCTCTAGGCCCAGTGGCGCACTGTTCGAAGCACATGAAGCGTTTTGCTTTTACCACTAGACCATTTGAACTCTAGGATTACGGTCTATGGTGTTTACTGTAATAGGAGCTCTAGGATTGATTTTCATATATGATTGTGGACCGGTAGTGTTGTTAGAGGCTCATTCTGAGGCGCACTAAAGGCCTGAAGTTCAGTTAGAACCAGGTTGTGTGTTTTGTATCGTTTAGCTGACGCTTTAATGACTCATCACCCATGGGCTCTCTCTTCAAGAGACCAGACATCAGATATAGTTGTAACTGACACATTAATTGTTATAAAGTTGTGAATGAATTTTTGTTGATTAGGAATAAGTTTTAGAATGTCTTATAGGAAAAGGAACAAGTATTAACATTTTAGCATGAGAAATTTAGCTTCAAAAAATGTAAAATTACATAAAAGTTAAAGTGATTTCTAAACTTGCTTGGTATGATTTTCCTCATGTATTTTTTCTTATTTATCGTAATTTGAGTCTTTTGTTCAAATTGTTGTTTGTGTATATTTTTGTTTTTTGTTTTATTATGTAGTGTATTATTATTTTTCTTTAGCTTTTATATTCCATTTTGCACTTAGGTCTCAAAAAGACTGGCGATTCTCTTCAGTTTTTGCCTCTGGCTACTTTGATTGTGGACGTAAAACTGTTTTATGGTACTTAATTAGTTTCTGGGTGGATTTTAGTTGACTAATAAGGTAACTTAAGGTGGCAGAGTTAGCAGTCAGTCACTTGTACTGGTGAGAGAATGCAGATATCGAGTGTAAATAATTGGGTTACACACCGGTTGGCCTGGTCACCAATGTTTTACCAAGCAATTGAAGGTGGTGCCCTCCTGGTGGTTGACAATCTCTATGGTTAAATGGAGGTATAATGAGTTTCTTATTGGAAAAAGGACACAGGTGGCAGAGCTAAACACATACTGGTGATGGCATCAAGATAACTCATTTGCTCATCTATCCCTGCGTGTCATTTATGCTCATTTACTGTGCATACATGCTCTAACAGTTGTTTTCCACTTGCCAATGAAAAAACCATATATTCCACCATAAGTATAGGCATCAGACATTAATCAGTTGATATGTCGGAGGGCTTATGGGTACCTTGGTTAGTTATGGCCATTCAGAGTGGACTGGACTAGAATTATGCGTCATATTTTAAAACATTATGTTGTAGGCTTCTGGGAAAAAGTTGTAGCTTACACATATGTAATGGCAAACACAGACATGGTTACCGAGTAACTTTGGTACCATTCCTCTGGATATGCTAACTTCCCAATACTCTTCCATAAAATGGGTTGAGTTGATATTTTAATAAGTGTAAAAGATGCAACATTTGAACCCTTGTACATGCCATCTCTCTCTTTCTCTCTGTGAGACCTGCTGTTACTAGGTTCTATAGCCGCAGAAAGAAGGCTGCAAATAAGGGGTGAAAATAAGGCCTAAATATGACTATTTTATTTATGAGTTATTGTGTTGTATTTCTAGCAGTTACCTAGCAGTTATTTAGGAGTTTGGCCAGTTATTTGTCTTATTTGTATTTAAAATAAAAGGGGAAAACAAGCAGTTTTCTCTCCAAACATTTTCTGTGGGTTTGTATCTAGTTGTTGGGAGGCTAAGGTTCCTCAAAATACCTTGGTTGTTGGGTGAATTCTACTTCTAGTTTCTGTCAGTTTAATTGTAAAACTTATCTTATTTGTCGGTGGAAATAAAGTGCAGTAAAGTGTTGTCTAATTCAGTATTGTTTTTTCTGTATTTCTGAGATTGGATATTGACAGATAAGGTTAGGAAAAAATCTGGTTCCTAACACTCTCTCAGGTTTTTCACGTGCTGAGTGGCTGTCTCTAATAGATTTAGAGCATGTGAACTGAAGCCAACAAAATTTTAGTGTGCAGGCATCATGTTAGTAATTGATTGGAAGATTCAGAGGTTTGAATATTTGATGTTTGGCTTGACAGTTTATATGTGGTTTTAGGAAGGCTTTCAATTGATGTCTTTATGCTTTTTTTTTTTTTGTTGATATATTTCATTATTTTACATGGAAGGGTTTTTTGCAATAATCTTAATGATGTTAGTTTCATGAATTCTTTATTTCAGGTTGAAATGACTGATGCAGCTCTTCTTGCTTTAATAGAAAATTACTGCAGAGAAGCAGGTGTCCGCAATCTGCAGAAGCAGATTGAAAAGATTTATCGCAAGGTTCTGTGAACTGTCCTCTTTTGTATAACACATCTAAGATGTCTGAATTTCGTGCCTAGTCCATGTGTGATGAGAAGTGATCATTATTTCTTGAAATGAAACACAAACACTAGGAATCATTTTCGTGCTCTAGTAATGCTCACATCCTGTGCTTGCGTTCCAGATAGCTCTAAAGCTTGTTAGGGAAGGGGGAGAAATTGAACCTCAGAGCGCGGTGATTGATGAGGTAAAAAAAGAATCTATCCATCCATCAGATGAAATCAAGTCTGAGGAAGAAATTCAAGCTGGAGTTGAGCCAGCAGAGGGTTTCAATGATGCCAAGGCCTCTGAAAATGTTGCTGAAGCTGAAGCATTGGAAGCACCAGGGGGTCAAGTGCAGAAGTCCACTGATGAAGCAACTGAATTAAAGGTACATGAATAAAAGGCAAAATTGAAATGTTACATTTTGTACTTTAGGTTATTCTTGCCAGTTGTTATTATGTATGCAATGTATTCAAGTGCTCTTCTCTAGTAAAAAATATCAAAATGCAGTGTAATAGGTTAGGCATGTAAGACGTGTCTTTTTTAAACTTATCTTATTGTGACATGTTGAATTAATTGTGGCTAAGAAATGAATGTAAGAAATCACATCTGATAATTATATAAAACACCAAACAGGCAAGGGAAGCACTTGGTATTCATTTTGTACAACTATATCACCCTGTATATGAAAAGGTGGCTATGCACGATTTGCTATTATGTCATACGCGTACACTGTATCGGTTTAGTGGTTTGAAAGCAAATTCTTTGCGATGGAGGTGCCTTTAGTCTGACTAATTATACTTGATAGTCAATATCGTTTTGACAGGTTATGTTCGAATGGTTTGCTGAAATTCTCACTTGTATAATCTTGGCCTTGAGGATTTCTCAATAATAAAAACATCTGAAGGCATGCATACACGTTTTGATATCTTTGATACTGTTTTTCCCTCATATTTTGTCTGTGCTGAAAGAAAGAGAAAAAATAGAATTCTACAAATTAAACTCCTAGTGAATAACGTCCTTATATTTTTCTTATATTGCATGATTTATACTTTAGGTTTTACATATTTATCAAAGTTTAATTCATTGACCAGTGTGGCAATGCAACTGAATTTTGGTTCTGGTGGTTGTGATCTTAGCAGGATAGTCAGGAGACTGAGAAAGCTATAGAAAGTGAAGCAAGTAAAACTGTAGATAAAGTGGTAGTAGACTCATCAAACCTAGCTGATTATGTTGGCAAACCTGTATTCCATGCTGAGCGCATATACGATCAGACCCCACTCGGAGTTGTGATGGGTCTTGCTTGGACTTCAATGGGCGGCTCAACACTCTATATAGAGACGTCTCTGGTGGAGCAAGGAGAAGGAAAAGGGGCTCTCAATGTAACAGGACAACTAGGCGATGTTATGAAAGAAAGTGCCCAAATTGCCCATACAGTTGCGAGGGCCATCTTGCAGGAAAAGGAGCCTGATAACCAGTTCTTTGCAAATAGTAAGCTTCATCTTCATGTTCCTGCAGGTGCTACCCCCAAGGATGGACCTAGTGCTGGCTGTACTATGATAACATCCTTGTTGTCTCTTGCCATGAATAAGCCTGTTAAAAAGGACCTGGCAATGACAGGGGAAGTAACGCTAACTGGAAAAATTCTTCCTATTGGTGGGGTACGTTGAAACAATTATCTATGCAGCTTATTTTTTGATCATCCATCATATTAGTTCCTTAATTGTTTCATTGATTTTATCTTTTGTGCCTTCATGCTTAATTATTTCCATTTTCCAGTGTTTAAATGCAAGTGCATGTAAACATATATAAGAGTGGTCTTTTCTCTGACCATTATTAAAATGTTTCATGAGAGTTTCAAGAATGTTTCAATCTATAGTTTTTAGTTGTATTTGAAACGTGATTTTGACCCCTGCCAGTGTTGGGTTCACTTTCTGAAGTGCCTTGAATTTCAAACATTTAACCTTTTTGGTTTCACTATTAGGTCAAGGAGAAAGCTATAGCAGCACGGCGAAGTGATGTGAAAACTATTATATTCCCTTCAGCCAATCGAAGAGACTTTGATGAGCTTGCTCCTAATGTCAAGGAAGGCCTTGATGTGCACTTTGTGGATGACTACAAGCAAATATTTGATTTGGCATTTTGATTAGCCAGAGAACAGAAAATTTAGCTTTGTTTTGGTGAGAAATTGTCCTGCTGTAGGTTGAGTTTGGGATCTCATTCATTATAGGCCTTAATGCCAGGGGATGGAGTTTTGTTTTACTTGTTATATCATGTTTGCGTATGTACATCAATGTCAAAGCAAACAGCCATATGATTTTTTTCACCATTGTATCACATTATTCATATATCTCAAGGAATTGATTCGATGTTCCCCTTGCCAAGAATGAAGGTAAGATTTAACAGATGTTTCTTATTTAAATGTGCCTTAGCTTCTGTACGTTAGATTCCACCTTCTGATAATGTTTCTTGGAGATTTACACCTTCTTGGCATGTTTGTTTTCTTATAGGTAAGAAGAAAGAAAGTAACAGAGAACACAGAGAGACCTAAATTCAGTTTCTTATCATTGTAATGGCAGTTGTTCTTAATATTAGTTCTCTAATCGTAACCAGTATGCGAGGGTAGCTAGTGTTGATGTGTTCTTTCTTGGCCACAACCGGTCTTCGTCTCAGCCTTTTGTAGAAAAAATAGTAGCTTTCACAGTGTGGTCTCAGATCAAATTCCCCCACAGAAGAAAAGTGGACATTTTTACGCTTTCATCAATAAAATTACACCTGTTGTGCTCCCCCATGTCTGAAATCCATAAAGTAGTTATCAATAGTATCCGTGGGCTAGACAATACGCGAACGTGCATTTACACATTCTACTTTTGGAGGTGTCGAACATTGATATGGCGAGTAATAATGCAAAAACTATTTTCCTGTCTTTTTTGGTTACAATGCTCTGTTGGTTAGACTTTGCCCCATTTCACCCCTTTCACCCCTGAATTTACCTTCTATTCTGCCATCCAAACCCGTTAAGAATAAAACCAGAAAAGATCCAGAGAAGCCACCATGTATTGTAGAAACAATCTGCCTCCCTCTCCTCCCCAATCCAACCACACCAAAAAAAATAAAAAAAGACGTGCGCTGGCAGTGTATGATGAAAAGCTCACTAGGATTGTTCCAGATCAATTGATCAGCATTTCCCTCCCAGCATCTCTTAATGCAGACTGTTTAGAAGAGTTTGAACAAGAGTCGGTGTTTAAAAAGAAACGAAAAGCAGATTCCTGGGATGACAGTGTACTCTATAAAATAGTTTTTAAGTTCATAACGTTGGTCCCGCTAAACTTCAGTTCAATGTCTTGAACACGTTCTAAAAATAATAGGATTCCAATGCCCAAACTGATAAACTATTTGTTTTGGAAGGACTGTATCCGTTGATTTGTGAGAAGTCATTATTATGCGTTTCTTTTGAATACGGTCTCTGCCTTCCAATCAACAAAGGGTAAATATATAGGAGGAACAGGTATACATCAGGCAATGCATTTAGCAAATTTAAAAAAGGATAAAAAGAAAGAAAAACAAAGGATTCTACTTAAATGAGATTCTATTAATTTCGAAATGACTTGTTATCTTAATGATAGCTACAGTACGGTTAACCTCAAATGAACTTAGCTGTTTTATTTTATTTTAGTCATGTCGACTCAAGCTAATTTTGCTCAATGTATATTTTGTTTGCCACTAAAACCACAAATGACAAACCTTGCTTTTCTTCGTTTAAAGAGCCAATGCACTCATTTGCACCCATTGGCCATTGTAATGCGCCTTTTCTAAATGCGTGATTAAGAAAAGTCACAGATAAGAAGAGTCACACACAGCTAGCTGTGATCCACGTGGCATAACCATACACATGCTAGCGTCTTTCTTAATTTCCTCTTTTTTCTTATTTGTAACATCTGTCTGTTTCACCATTCCATTACTACAATGAATAAAACATAAAGCTTTCCAAAGAGCTCTTGATGAACGTGTTTCCCTTGCCTTTATTTTTCCTCTATAATCTTATTATTTACATTTAAATAACATTCCAAAAGAATGATAAAATCCGTCAGTTGAAAATAATTTTAACTGCATATTTTTTAATTTACCCTTAATGAAATAATTTACACCTAACACACATATCAATCTTATTTTAAATCAAAAATTTCAAAAACCTTTCTTTACTTCTTAAACTTCATATCAATACAAACTATAGTTTATAAATTGTAATGAGGGAAGTACTTTGTTATGTTCCTTAATGACCTTGAGCCTATGCTTAGCACAAGCCTACTCCCAAAAAGTGACAACTCTCCAACTGCTTATGAAAGTGACAACTTTTCGTGGCAAAATCTATCAAGTTTAAATTGTGAATTAGTAATTAGTAGATCTGCCACAGATTGAGGTATATCTTTTGAAGATGGTCACGTCAGGGCGGCAAGTGGATCATTCATGCGAAGACTTAACTAAAAAAATATTCCTTTTGTTACCGACCTTCCCTTGACTGATGTTTTAGGTTTCTTATCTAAAAGGACACCTTAATCTTGTTTACATTAGTAGAAGTTTAATAATATATCCAAAGGTTAACTTATGTCCTATTCTAGTTTAGGCAGATTCCCTCTTATGTTGATTTCTCAACTCATTATAAAGTTCTTTAATGCATTAACCTTAAAAATAATCATCTCTTGTCGATGCCACTTTTTGGTCCTGACGGGTTCAAAAGTCAAAACCATCAAGCTCTTCAGCTGTCAACTGAACCAAAATAAAAATAAAAATAAACAAAAGAAAGGCTATTGGCGTTTTCTTTTTAAAGTATAAATGCTGCTAAAAACTCGGTATTAAATGACATCACTAGTATTATAAAGAGCAACTTCAGAAAATATCCTGGGCAATTACATCGACAGCTAATCAAACTGTTTCTTATGTAGGAAATATCCCCTTGCGTGAAACTTACATATCTTTCGGGATTTACATGTTCATCACTCATAATGTCTGGACGCACAAATAATGGATTTTATTCTCCACTAGCAGCAGAATTGTACATAGAATGTTCAACTGTTAAGCATGCCCTGTCTTTGGAGGGATAGAGCATCAGCCAACTTAGGTACGTCCAAGGCACCAAGTCATGCAATGAGCAGCATAAACCCAAAGGCGCACTGTAAAAGGTACGATGCTATACGGCATATATGGTCAGTGAGAAACCAGCATCTTTAGGCTGCAATCTTGGATGCAAAGTTATGTAATGTATAAGATTGCACTCTGATCATAATTCTTAAGCAAGCACAACGAGGAGAACCACATCAACACACATGTGGAGGACCTTTCTTCGCGTGGATGACACTTGATGAGGTTGACTTCCTATAACTAGTACATGTATGTCTTTAGTGTATCAACAACGGCTACAAGCAGATTCTATTTGTATCAGCAGAATGGCAAATCCCAGCATTTCCAATGGAAAAGTGTACCAAATAGTGGAAGCTCGTGAAAAGCAGACTGTGGAGCTAAATGAAAGAAACTCAGATACACATAATCTCCAACTCAAAAAGAAGAGTGCGCTATATGGTCTCGCAATAAAAACATTAAGTAATGCTCATTCTAGAAGATGGGAATCAATTCTTGAACTAAATAGCTACATAGGTTTCAAAGTACCTAATACCTACAGATCAGTTCTAATTTTTAGCATTAGGAGACCATGTTAAAAGTCAAATATTCTGAACCAGTACAAGTGACAAAGCTTCCCCTGGTATCTGCGAACAAATAAGAGAAGAAGGAAAAAGAGGGCAGGAAGTACAGATACCCTCGACGATAACAGAGTTGATTCAGGAAGTATATTGACTTTTTGCACTTGGTGGCGGCATTTTACTGGAATCATCTGACGAGGTTGATTTGTCACTAGATTTGCTAACGGCTTCATCAAACCCCTCTTCTGTATTCATCTTTCTCTTCTTCTTTGATGCATATACAGATATACCCTTTCCAGTTTCACGGCTTTCCTCTTTCTCACTTTCTTGCCCCCTCTTTTCTCTTTTCCTTTCTCTGGTTGGGGTCCAAAATCTGATACAAACAGTGGTGGTTCTCTTCCACTCAACCGACAGAATACTTGTTCAACAGTTTCACTTATTTCCTTCCCTAACCCATTGTTATCCAAAATAAGCTCCCAAACTGATTTAGAGGCTTTCTCAAGTACTGAAGTCCTACAGGAAAAATAAAGCAAGCAGAGATTAACAACCAATGAAGGGCAACAAAAAGACAAGACAATATCACAAGACGGGTGATTATTCTTTGCCGCCTAAACTTTGCATTCACTGAAACCAAAAACAGAATAGTAAGTTCATAATCATCTATTGTTCAGCTAGATCTTAAAGGTTTAAAATAGGAAAAAGGCATTGACATTCTGATTTTCTGCACCTGAAAATTGTTCAAAATAAAGCAGAGAAGTGGCAGGAACATAGCAATATACAGCATCATCACATCCTAAGCAGGGTGTATAAGCATCTCCATACCCTGGCAAAAATGTAGGAGCACAATAAATCGGACAAACTTGGATACTGGACCAAGATTCAGTTCCTACCAAATACTCTGCTTACATATGGACAACTTGTTTTTCACTTTTTTTTTCTCAAAAAAATAAAATAAAAACAGGTTATGACCAGTTTTTCAAGCTTCTAGTGAAAACCTTTTTCTCCACGCGCAAAACATTTAACTTTTTTCAAGTGAAATGCATATCCAATTACAGCTTCAACTCCAAATAAAAATTTTCAACTCAACTTCAAAAACTCTTTTTAAGAAACTTATTGGTATCTATGGCCAAATGCCTACCTTAAATAGTGCAGGCAATGAGGTTGCTCTTCTACCTTCTCCACTTAAATACTACGCTTTTGTCTATAACATGGTTCAAACCCATGAAGTGCAATTAACTCATACATATCAACTCTTACCACTTGACCAAAACCCTGAGAGCATCATACATCTAATATTCAGATCCTAAATCTTTTTGTTTAACTTCCATACTACGAAGTGCATATCCAACCAATCATGCGAGTAACTTAGATGTACAACTAGGTCAAGGGACTTCCTTGAAAGGCCTTTATACTCTTCCTGATGATTAACACACCATAACCCCACGATTACATGTATCAATAGAGGTATATCTAAGCCTCAACCAAAATAGTGCAGGCAGAACAAAATACTCAAAATGGAACAATGATCACTTTCTAGGTTTCATCGTAAACCTAATTGGTTCACCACAAACTAACCTAGACAAGATACAAGGGTAGAAACTTCATCAGACACAAATTAATGCACGGGACTCCATATTTTTTTTGAGCTGGTAATTATATATATATATATATATATATAAAATAGTTAAACATCCAACACAAAGATTGTGTTGGTCCCAATAATTACATAGCCCAAAAAAGGCAAAAGAAAGTGGCCCTTATTCTTTCTATAAGGACTCTAAGATTCCTAAGACTGATTCTATATTTGAATATATATTTTTACACCAAAAATGAAACAAATGAAGGCAGTTTAACTTGATCTTTTGGATTGAGCTACAGTTGTCCTCGAAACATCTTGAGTTCCTTTCCATCCACAAGGTCCACCAAATGCAGGCATGAACAATTTTTCATCTTTCTTTCTGTAGGTAAGCTTTACTACAACTGTTCCAACATTGCAGAACTTCAGCTGTCTTTCTTGGCATTACCCAGTTGATTCCTCTTTGATTAATGAAGATCTCCCATAACTGATTAGCGATTTTACAGTATAAAAAAGATGGCTGATTGTTTCTGGTTCTTCTCTGCATAGATGACATCTTGAGCATAACCGAAACCCCCTTTTCATCAAATTTTCTTGTGTAAGTACTGCCTCCTTTGCCACTAGCCAAACAAAACATGCTACTTTATATGGAATCTTAACTTTCCATATGTGCTTCCAGGGCCAAAAACTGAGTTGACAGTTTGATCGATTCAGAATCCGATAAGCAGAGTAAAGCAACCTTTACTATTTCCTTACCACCACAATTTATCATCTTCGGTATTCAAACCTTTAAATTGCTCCAGAGCCTTATAGAATTCAGCAACCCTGTCAATTTTCCAGTCAAAAAAGAGTCTTCTGAAACTTAAATTCCATCCTTGTTGGGACCAGATTTCTCCTAATATTGCACCCTGCTGCTGATTTAAACAAAAAAGATCAGGAAATATTTGTTTTAGAGAATCTATATCCAACCAGTTATCTCCCCAAAAAGATATCTTCTGTCCATTCCCTGGCCTCATATTAATGTTTTTGCTGAAATCTGGCCATAGTGCTCTAATTGACTTCCATAAACTTATCCCAAAGGTGGTGTTTGATATCTTCATCCTCCATGGCCCATCTGTCCCATATTTCTCTACAATTACCCTCCTCCACAGTGTCTGCTCCTCCATTGAAAACCTCCCTAACCATTTCATAACAATTTTGTTTCTTAAGATTCTTGATCCCCAATCCCCCTTCCTTCTTACTAGTAATAAGAGTCTTCCACTTAACAAGATGGAAACCTCTTTTGTCACTGTTGCCTTGCCATAAAAAATTCTTCCTCAAGGTATCAATTCTATTCACCACAGAAATTGGTATAGGAAACACTGACATCATATAAGTAGGCATTGCATCCAACACACTATTTATTAAAATTAATCTGCCTCCTAAAGAAAGATACTGACTTTTCCACTTTGATAACCTTTTCTCACACCTTTCCAACACACCATTCCAAATAGCTTTTGATTTACTCTTTGCACCCAAGGGCATCCCTAAACACATTGTTGGAATTGATCCCACTTCCCCTCCCAGAATGTTAGCAAGATTCTGGATCCCAACTACTTCATTAACTGGAAATAGTTGGCTCTTCCTCCAATTTACATGTAGTCCGGATGTAGCTTCAAAAAAGATAAGAATTACCCTCAGGTATTTCTGCTGCTCAGACTCAGCTTCACAAAAAATCGGTGTGTCATCTACATATTGTAGATGAGCGATCTCCATGCTAGACCCCTGCCTATTTGCCACCTTAAAACCAGTGATCCAATCATTTTATATAAATAATAAGAGCATGTACCCTCTGAAATTAGACAGGCTCCGTGCAAGCCGACTCGGACAGTTTTTTAAAAAAAGTTACAAGTATATAAAGAAATATGTTTCCCTAATACATTTCAACTCAATCTTCGAAGATCATGTAGGCCAGTAAAAAGGACAAGTTTTTCTGTGAGCAGATGTACTGAAAGTCAACAACGCCAATAGTGGTACTAAACTACTGTTAAACAGTAACTTCTTTCAGCATACTTGACTTGACTTAGGTTTATAAACTCAATATCAGGGCCGTGTTGAAAGTCGAGAATTTATGCAATTCAATATTAGAATGTTTTAAATTCTTTCTATTTCTAAAGTTTAATAGAATAAAATATTCTTCCTTTCGCAATTAGGTATCTCCTAATTTAATGACTTGTTACGTGTAATCTAAACTTTTTTTACAGTTCATCTGAACTCTAGTACTACGTAATTAGTCTCTTAATTTTTTTATTTATTTATTTTTTTTAAGAAAAAGTAAATGATGTTAATAATGGAAGGGGAAAATCCCATCTACAAGCCCGTACACCAAAAGGTAAAGAACCTACAGAAAAACTCAATCATCAAATAGAAAATTGAAACAAAGATTATCTTGCAATTTAACAGTTGCATTCTCAATTCCTTTAAAATCTCTCATATTTCTCTCTTTGCATAGAATCCACATAATGGCTA
This sequence comes from Petunia x hybrida, assembly GCA_037355625.1. NCBI lineage: Eukaryota > Viridiplantae > Streptophyta > Magnoliopsida > Solanales > Solanaceae > Petunia > Petunia x hybrida. Next base: position 68,524 of record JBBBVM010000502.1, on the reverse strand, counting down.
AAAGAGCTAAATCTAAATTTCAACAACAATGGTATTTTCCTGATAGCCCAACTATGTATCGCCTCCTTCACTGTACCAGACATAACCCACTGAATTCCAACCGCAATGATATTTTCTTGTTCCTGAATGGGTCTATTTCAGCTACCAATTTAGAAGCATCGTCCACAACCGTGCCTCAACCAGGCAATGTAGCAAGAGATGGTCAACTTCTACTCCAAAGCATCTGCACATGAATCACTAGCTAATATAACTGTCAATGTCATTCCTCTAACTGCTAACCACATAAAAATATACTATGAGAAGGTCGATTCTTGTCTAACCAACAAAGTCTCGTAATACGACTTAATAATGAACAACTCCCTCTGCTCCCCTTCCACCACCACAAGTCATAAGTGTCATACTGAGTGTTTTGTCGAAAAAGTAACTCAACCAAATTCAAAATTCACTTATCTCCCGGTCCTTGAGGCTCCTCTTAAACGTCCAATCCAGTGAATTTTCCCCACATGGACTATTCGAATTTGGACAATGATCTCTTTCTGGTTTGATAATCTAAACATAATAGGAATGACAACCTTCAGCTTACTCTCTCCACACCACATGTGATCCCAAAAACTAATCCTACTCGCATCCCCTATCACGAAAATGATACGATCACTGATACTCTCCTAACTCTTCATAATCCCCCATTCAAAGCCCACATCCAAACATAACCATGATATATTTCTAGTGCTTCACCCCCTTCCAAGACTCCATACTTCTCCACTGCCAATCTCCTCTTCCAAACCTCCAAATCCACCTTCCTAAGAGGGCTTTGTTGAACACCTTAAGATCTCCACTCCATGTCGTCACCATTTTCAAAGAAGTGACAACTTCCCACTTTACTGAATGAAACTTGCTTGTGCCAACTAAGCATCCCATATGAAGTTCTACTGAAGTCATTCTGTTTTTTTGTCACAGTAGACGTTGTATGCAATACCGACATAAAATGTATCGAGATGCTAGACTTGGTTTTTATCAACACTTCATTCCGTCCTTTGTACAAATATTCTTCTGCCACCCTGCTAGCCTCTTTGAATTTTTGATCACCGGATTTCCACATCATGTGATCCTTGTTAGAAGCACCCAATGAAAGATCATGGGATGTAGGCAATCACCTACTTTATAGTTCAACACCATCGCTAGCACTTCCATATTGTCTATTTCTCATATTGGGATGATCTCATATTTGCGTAGATTTATCTTCAACCCAAAAATAATTTGGAGCAAAATAAGATTCTGTCTCAAGGATGATAGAGGATGATAGTTGAGAAACATCTGCATCACATAGAATCAAAATATTCATCTGCAAATAAAAATGGGTAACCTTCAAGTTACAGTGCTCGCTGAACGATGTTGAAAAAACCCGTTAAAATACCTCTTGTGACGACCCTATCCATCATCTTGCTCAGCACTTCCATCACAAAGATAAATAGTATTGGAGATAACAGATCACCTATCTTAGTCCCCTCGAGCTACCAAAAAAATCATAAGGACTCATGTTCAACGAAATAGAGAATCTAGCGGTGGAAATGAAAAACGTGATCACTTCCTCCACCTTTTCCAAAGGCCATCCCCAACATAATGGATCTAGAAATTCCCAAATGACATCACCATACAAAAAGATATGGAAGCTTATCCCAGCTTGTATTTTTTGGTGTACCTGGACAGAGAGGAACCGTAGATGCTTTGATGGGATCTCAACTCCGAGCCATTATCTCAAAGCTAGATGCTTACTAAACTTGTTTAGTTGGACCAACTTGACCTCTATAAATAGTAATGAACAACCTTTTGAATTTGTTAGCTCCCTTTTCTTAATTTAGATTATAATGTATTGGAGCTAACACTTCCCTTTTGTAATTTTGCATCCGCTGGATGCATTTCAATATAACTTGTTACTTCATCAAAAAAAAAAAATGACATCACCATAAGCCTTTCCGAGAGCAAGCTTACATAAAATCCCTGGTTCACCACGTTTCCTTCTAGAATCAACCAAATCATTTGCTAAAAAGATATGCATCCAAAATCGGTCTCTCTTCCACAAACACATTCTGAGAAGAGACACTGATCGTCCAAGACCCTATTTAGCCTCTTCAAAAGAACTTTAGATATAATCTTTTAGATGCTTCCCACTATACTCATAGGTCTAAAGTGCTCGATACTCGTAACTCCTTCATTTTTTAGCACAATGGTTATAAAGGATGTATTCGTTCTTCTTTCAAACAATCCAAATTCTTGAGATGATGGAATGGCCTACATTAAGCCGCCCTTTATGAAAGAAGTACAAAAATGGCCCTACTTTTTTCTTCTAAAGTTCCTCAACCATATCCGTCAAAAGAAGGTACATGGACATGTCACATTCAGATGCAAGGAACCCATAGCGCAAAATGAAATTAGACTACCAGGAATTGAGATAGAGAAGTAGAGCTGATTTACTCACTGTGGTTTTAAATATTGGATGTACCAAGTTAGAGTTGATTGGTAAATTAACTAGTGATAAGACATGGTGTGCAATTTAATACTAGTATATCATGATGGAGATCACAAATGAAGTAACAAATTCCGAAAAAGAGGATAAGAATTGAAATATATTCAAGTTCTTGGCGGAGGGCGTCAAAAAGCTCTCTTTTGGTCTGCTTTTCGGCACCAGGGGTGTTCAATACCCTGCTTTGCTCTACCATCTTTATGGTCGTATTTTTCAGTTCTTCCTATTTATATATCAAAACAAAAAGCATAAATATAACAGACAACAAGAAACACAATATTTGAATAAAGAGTAAATAAAACATACATTAGCTTTGAGGTGAGTAATGATTTTCAACCTCATGGAATCGATAGTTCCATCGTTCATCAATGTTCCCATTACATCTTCTGGCGTTATTACTGACGATTGATGATGATGATGATTCCATCTGCTAATCAATACAAATAGCAACTAACCAACATAAGATCGATTATTATTATTATGGAACAAATTTTTGTTGATTTTATTGAGCCCTAGAACAAAAGCCTCTGCTCTTCCTTTAATTGCTATATTTACCATGTATTGAATTTTATTCCTAAATAAATCTTATCTTTACAATTTTAAAGGAATTTTCTACTTCAATTTGGAATGGGGTATTTGAACTTAGAAAAGTTATTAGTCTTGAGACACTTAATTTTCTTCAAATTATAATCATCGAGAATACCGGTCCCTAAATTTTGTTTTATTATAAATTGATCTGATTGTTATCATACTATATAACACTTCTACCACCTACCATGTTGGAGTCAATGGATCTTTAAAAATCGACTTCAACGAACCAAACTAAGTCGTACCAAATTATAAGTTTTTATTTAAGTTATAACCTTACCAGATAATTAGGTTAGGCTCTTTTTAATAAAAAAAACTCAAAAAATACTTAATTGAATATATTTATATGCATAAGATAAATTTTATATATTAAAAAGTTATATGTATAAATAAACTTATATTTTTTAAATTAAGTAGAAAAAATCACCATCAAATATTGGGGACTTGAGGAGAATGCTATTGGATGAGGCTCGCAGTTCATGGTATTCCATTCATTCAAGCACTATGAAAATGATTCAGGATCTTCATGAGTTGTATTGGTTGAAATTAATGAAGAGGGATGTTCGTGACTCATGTACCTCAGGGCTTGAACTGCAAGCATACTAAGTACGAGCATTAGCGACTTGCCGATTTAGGTTATTCAACGTCGATTCCCGAATGAAAGTGCGAGCTTATCATGATGGATTTTGTAGTTGGGTAAATTAGACTTTCAAGATGCATGATTATGTTAGGGCATATGAGTTTTATAAATAAGAGAAAGGATACAATCTTTTACAATAATTAGGCGGGACAGACGCACTTTTAATTAAGACTAATGAGGTTAGAGTAGTTCAAAGGCAAGTTTTTATACTCCTTAGATCTTTTATTTGCACAAAGACCCTATATATAAAAGGGTCTCTTTTATCTAAAATTTTGACTAGACCCAAAATCAAGAACAAAAAAGAAGCCAAAAGTCAAGTCAAGTATATCAAAAGATGAACTTTCAAGAGTTGATAGTGTGCAACCACAATTATACAATACAAAATACCGAGAAGCACGCTTTTTGAAGGTTGACAAAGTGTGGGAGCACAATTTATCATGTGAGCACAATCTAAAGCCATGGTAAGCTTACATATTGAAGAATGATAATGTGTAGCCGCACAACCTATCATGCGGCCGCATAATCCAAAGTCCTGAAAGGCATGAAATCAAGCTCTCCTACTATGTGGCTACACAGTCAATTATGTTCTCACAAAATTCTTGAAGGCTCTCTATCATGTGGCCACATGCCTAGTGGTGCGGCTGCATAACTTGAAGTCAACTTATGAAGTTTGATTCGAACTCACCATGTGCAGCTTTAACAATACTAATTTGCGGCTACATATCTGCAAATGGGCATTTTTAGAAGCAAAAATTATAAAGACTATAAATAGTTCTATTTAGGTTCTTTACATTATTTTTAACTTGCGGGCCTGCTTTTGAGGTTTGTTTACGTCTTGAGCAAGTTTCTTATACATTTTCAGGATCATAACAAGGGATTGTAAGGATTTTTACATATTTATGTTCATTATGCTTTTATCAATGCACACACATACAATATATAAGGGAGAAAGGCAATAAGGGAGAGCTCTTATATTTCTCTCTGATGTATCTATTTTGCAATTTACAGTACTTTTTATAGGCATAAAAAGTTACATGAATAGTAATAGAAATAGTAGTACTATGTGCTGAATAGTTTGGGGTATGAGACACTTTCATAACACATGGGCAGACATATCTCCTTCAGTGTACAATACTCCAATTTCAAAATTTTCACAACACTCCCCCTTGGATGCCCATGTATGAATATTTGTAATTTGCATTATTTGTTGCCTCATTAAAAACCTTACCAGGAAAATCCATTGGGATAAAACTTTGGTTAAGAGAAAAAGAGTACAACATGCATTTTACTCCCTTTGATGAAAACATCAATTCATGTCTCGGAGACACTACATTCCAATCTTGTACACAAGTTTATCAATGTTGAGGTTGACAATAACTTTGTGAACATAGCAGCCAAGTTCTCACTTGAACGAATTTGTTGAACGTTTATTTCACCATTCTTTTGAAGATCATAAGTAAAAAAGAATTTTGGTGAGATATGTTTTGTTTGTCACCTTTAATGTATCCTTTTTCAATTGTTCTATGCATGCAATATTATCTTCATACAATATTATCGGAATCTCCTTTTCTAAAAATTCACGCATTTCCTGAATGTGTTGAATAATTAATCTCAGCCAAACATATTCCGGATTAGCCTCATGAATAGCTATTATTTCTGCACGATTTGAGGAAGTAGCAACTAGAGTTTGTGATACGACCTTAGGTAGTCGTTTCGTAAGTTAGGACTCCGATTGGTGTGCTGATAATTTTAAAATCTTCGTAAGGTCCATTATGACCTGTCTGTAAAATTTGAACTAAATCGAACTTCGTTTGGTAGGTATCAGAAGAAGGTATCAGTTTCCGTTGTCCGTAATCTTCAAAAGAGGTTTTCGAGCTCGATTTTGGCGAATGAGCTCCAATTCGAAATCTGAAAGTATCGTTAGGTTTGTATGGTTATTTGTGACCTGTGTAGAACTTTCGAAAGTGAATTTCGAGGTCGTTCGGATAGTTTCCGCTAAAATTCTGAAAATTAATAATTTGATCTTTTTTCGTTTAATTCGCATCTTGAGTTTCGGAAATCCGATTTGATATCCGTCTTAGCGAGTATGTTACATATATTTTGTATAGTTTGCTTGAGAAATTTGGAATCATTTCGAGTTTCATAGGGTTCCGTTTTAATTTTCTTTACGAAATTTTCAAAAGAAAAAGGAAAAATAAAAGAAAAGAAAAGAGAAGAAAAGAAAGGTTGTAGCTTAGCTTACATTTAGTGGCCGTTTGGCCATAGATTTGAAAAATTATTTGAAAAAAAAGATTTTGAAGTTGAGTTGAAAAATGGTATTTGGAACTTGAAGTTTTGTTTGGACATACATTTTACTTGAAAAAAAGGTGGAGTTTAGTGAGAGGAGAAAAGACTTTTTTTGAAAAAATGCTCTAAACTACTTTTTGGTTTTTCAAAACTATTTTTCAAAAAAGTTGAAAAAGTCACAAATTTTCATGGACAAACATGTTTTTAAAAAGCTTTTTGAAAAAAAGTAAAAAACTTTTTATGGACAAATGGGTTAGAGGAGCTGAAACGACACAGAGAGCGATGAAACGAAACAGAAAATCCAGCGAAAGAGAAAAGCCAGAAAAAGGAGAAAGGAAAGGAAAAGGAGAAGGGAAATGTTAGAATTTTCACTCCGAAACATTCAGGTAATGATTTTAATTCATTATTTCAGTTTATTACATGTGTTTGAATATATTTTAACGGTTGAAATTGGGATATTAGACATCATTTTAGCAAGTTAAACTGATAGTTTAAAGGGTTAATTAGACCCCGATAATGGAATTGATTATATATTCGTACTCAGGGAGTTATGGCATCCCGTTAATGTAATTTATCTAGAGTTTGGTTATGTGATTTTTAACCCTGTACATAGGCCTAGACTGCGTATCCCGTATGCTAATAGGGTGTCGGGTTCCTACCAAGATTGTTCTAAAACATAAGGAATGAAGCCTTTAACCTAATTTGATATATTTTTCTGCTTATTGAATAGAGCGGGATCGTTTGACAGTGGATCCAAATGAAAAAGAGGTTGTTGAGTTATAGTAGTGCTAGCTTTGGAACAAGGCAAGTAGTCATATCCATTTCTTTGGTGGCCTTTGACCTTGTGGATATTCTACCACGTGTTCCTTACGTGTGTAGCTGCCGATAGGCGTACTTATTATGCCTTAACTTTGGATTTATATTGTATATTATATGTTATGCCCTGGTATTGCATTGAGCGTATGAGCATTGTACTCTGGTTTTGAGCTTGACATATACTTCCCGGTAACCAATGAGAGTCCCGAGCCGGTGAAGAATCATTATTGCATATACTTCCCGGTAATCGATGAGAGTCCCGAGCTGGTGAAAGGTCATTATTGCATATGCTTCCCGGTAATCGATGAGAGTCCCAAGCTGGTGAAGGGTCATTATTGCATATACTTCTCGGTAGTCGATGAGAGTCCCGCGCTGGTGAAGGGTCATTATTGCATACTCCGAGTAGTCGATAAGAGCCCCGAGCTGGTGAAGGGTCATTATTGCAGATACTTCCCGGTAATCGATGAGAGTCCCGAGCCAGTGAAGGGTCATCATTGCATATACTTCCCGGTAATCGATGAGAGTCCCGAGCCGACGAAGGGTCATTATTGCATGTGCTTCCCGGAAGTTGATGAGTGTCCCACGCCGGTGAAGGGTTATTATTGCATACATCTCTTGGTAGACAATGAGAGTCCCGCGCCGGAGATATGTTTTGGGCACATGTGACCCCATTGCATCATACTGCATTCATTCCATTTCATTGCACTGGTTGTTGTGTATTGTGTGATTATAGTGAGACGTTTTGTGTATGTTCATGTATTTCTGACTGTTGATATGTTCGGAAAACCTATATGTTCTGTCTATCTTATATCCCTGGTTGTTTATGAGTTTATGGTTCCATATGTATTTCCAGTTATTATCTGGCTCTGCATTTTTATAGTTGAAATAAGGTGAATTCAGGTTATCTACTTTTCTTCTTCTTAGCTTGCATATCTGCTTCTTCGAGGTGGCTAGCCAGCTCCCACTTACTGAGTCCTTTTGACTCACCCTAGTTTGTTGTTTGTTTCTTGTCTATTTATTTCTTTTCGATAGGTTCGCTCCAGGATTGAGTTCGCCACTTTGTTAAGGAGCGAATATGACTTCAGTTGTCAGGGTAAGCCAGCTTCTGTTTAGGATGGCCACCACTTGTGTGTTTATTATTCTAGTTTTATTTTGCTCCCTTCAGGAGGCGTATGTATTTTTTTTACTCTTAGATGTCTAGTCCGGATAGCCCTAAACCTAGTATGTTGGGTAGTTAGCTGTAATTTTTTTTATACAACTTAGAGGTATCAGTATGTTTGTATTTTTTTTCTAAGTATTGTTCTTATTTATGAGTTGGATTTATATTTATTTTCCTAATTCAGTTGGTAATGGTTCGACTGACGGGTCTAGGGGAGGATGTTGGGTGCCCCCACGGCCTAGCCAAAAATTTGGGTCATGTCAGTTGGTATCAGAGCCCGGTTTAGAGTCTATCCAGACTAAGATAGTGTCTAGTAGAGTCCCGCTGATGGGTACATAGAGTTCCGTACTTATCTACGAGAGGGTATGATGTCATTTATGAAGTTTCTTTTCCTTCTTTTCTAATCGTGCATTGGTCTTCTTGTGGAATGCAATTTTTTTTTAATTCTTTCGTAGTAATGGTGAACCCTCGTACGACAAATCAGCAGAGGGTAGGAGTTCAGGATGAAGTAGTCTAGCCTGGGGCTAGCACCGACTAAGCCCTGAGAGTTTTGCATCGTGCTGATGATCCAGTTACGGAAGCCCCAGCTGAGCTAACTCGCGGTAGGCAGTGGGAGCAGGGCCTTGTGTTTTCCCCGGCTCTCCATGATGCTTTTATGAGAATCTTCGCGGCGCTGATATCGCATGAACCTCATATTCCTTAGGTAGCTCATCAGGTTGCCGCAGATGTAGACGTTTGGACTCAGGGAGCTCCTGTTCCAGTTCTTGATGTTGCCGCAGTAAATTATGTTCCAGAGGTAGCATGTGTTCTGCCTCTAGTTGTACTGGCTGGTTAGCTAGCCTAGGTAACAGTTCGGTCCGAGTGCCCGAAGAGGCTGCATTATTTTACCTATTTGAACCTTTCGATATTCTTAGGCCATGCATAAGATAATCCCCGTGTATTTTTAAAAATAAAATAAAATGATGTCAGCGTATCCTTCTGGCTCTTGGTTATCTCGAGCTGTATTGTGTTGATTATACTGCTTTCCATTTCTGGGTCCAGCCTTTGGTTGGTGGACTGTTCTTTTATCAGCCAGGCAGAGTTTGCTGACTTGGTGCAAATTTTCTTGTAGATTCATGGAAAATTTCCTTTCGCGTAGTGAGCGAGATGAAAAGCGTCGCAAATTTGATTGGATTGGACAAGGTAGCCTGTCGATTTCAGAATATGAGATTAAATTCTCTAGAATAGATGGATATTCACTAGAACTAGTCCATGAACCTTCCGATAAGGTTCGAAGATTTATTCATGACATTTCTCCTTCCTTGAGGTCCTAGATGGCTCGAGAGATTGAGGTTGGGACTTCATTTGATGTTGTTGTTAATAATGCTCGGAAGTGTGAGGCATACTATAAGTTAAAGCAAGAAGAACTAGAGTGCGAGAGCAAGAAATTTGTGGCCCTGGTGGGCAAAGATGGTACCTCTTCTGGCGAGGTAAGGGTTATGATTGTCATGGGAGGTCACCTGCAAAGTTATCTCAGCTTGTGGTGCGTGATTCTCAGAAATGTGTCAGTAGTCCGTCAAGATCAAACTAAGTCTTCTCTTTATAGCTATCCATAGTCTGTCCAACATCCATCTTTAGCCAAAAGGTATTAACATTGTCATGAGCCTCATCTCAGGAGGAACTGTCCCTCACTTTGGCAGGAAGGCAATCGTCATTCTTCTCGCGCTCAGGCACCTGCCTAATCATCAGGATTTCATTTAGATCTCAATCAGCCAGAGAAATTCCACCATCCAGTAGAGGTCGAGAGCATGGTGGAAGTGGTTCTTTAGAAGGTGATTATCAGGGTAGTGGCTCAGCTCAGCTGTAGAGGCAGTTCCATGAATTTCCAGTTTCGCATGATGCTGAGGCATCCGATTTAGTAGACCCATGTATTCTTTTCTTCCCTTATATGTGAGTAAGATTTGATTCTTCAGGTCGATCTATAAATGGTTTGTGTTATCATGTTTCCATGGTTTCCTTGGATGTCGTTTCTATTAAGAATCGGTTGCAGTAGAGAGGTGAGTTTCTTGAATGATCTATTCCTGGCATTTGTGAGAACCTACTAGTTTATCTGGTTTAAATGTGAGAGATTTGAGAGTGAATGTCGGTATTGTCTTCTTGGCATCTTGTTGTGCCACCTTGTGTTGTTATGTCAAGTCAGTCTACCTTTCTCTTTAGAATTCAGTATTGGTAGGATGATGGGATCCTTATTCGTCATCATCAGAAAGTGTTATCGTTTCTTGTTGACACCCAATTTTGTCGCAAATTTTAAATTTAAAGTGTATTTAATTGGAAGGGCTAAAATTATAATTTTAAATAACCAAATTGCTAATTTTAAAAGAAAAATACCATAATCCCAATACATAGCTCAATTTCAGCTTACCCGTGCAATCCTTTTAGTTAATTGATTTAACCTTTAGAGAGGCTAAAACTTTTACTCCCCGTAAAATTGGCTCATCTATGTAAACCCTATATAAGAGATATACCCTGTCCCTAATCAGAAAACCCTCTTCCCCAACCCGTTTGAAACCCGAAAACCAAAGATTCAAGCCCCTGGTCCCCTCCTCCAGCTCACCCCGATCGTACTACCAGCAAATGAGGAATCCCCAGCTAATTCTTCTACAACTTTATCCAATTGAGACCGTTAGAGGGCCATTTCAGGTATTTTTCCCACTCCCTAGAACCCTTATTTTGTTGTATATAAATACTAACTTTATAGGCATTAGCAGCAGCTGCGGAGAGAGTATAGGAAAGTTTGGAAAAAAAGGGCATAATATTCAAAAATTCTATTTTCAGCTTTACATTCCTATCAGTGTGTCCATTTTATGAGAATTTTATTGTGTTGTCGCTTCGTCGTCCGAGTCGTCGCTCTTGTTCGAGTGTAAGGACCTCGGATCTTCGCGCCCCTTTTCGCTGCTCCACAACAGGTAAAATTCTTACTCGCATTACTTTTTTCATGTTTCTTTATCTGCCGTACATAAAATATGAATCTATTATTCATTCTTTGTGTATATTGTCCAAGCCTTTTAAAAGTGTAGGATATTGTTTGAGTTGAATTTTGTATCCTTACTGCGCCCTCTCTCTCTCTCTATATATATATATATATATATATATATATATATATATATATATATATATATATATATATATATATATATATAGTTTGAGCCTTTACTATTTTACTAGATTAACAGACGCATGTGATACATTTTTGCTACTACATATAAGTTGGAGATCCAAGCTTGAGCATTGGTATTGTAGTTGTAGTTTTTCTTCAAGACCTTTGTTCCTTAATACTTGAACTCTTTAATGGCATGAAGTATCAATTCCCTGTTTTAATATGCCTATTGAGTTTGATGGCACATGGTACTATTTTACTAAAATAAAGTTTTGATCTTTTACTCTTCTTGTCCAGTTTCTGTGAGTTCGGTTCCCTGTTTGTTTAAGGAAATTTTGTGGGTATGCAAGTATGTGCAGGTGTTAAGAGGGTAGTTGTAGGCATTATTGTAGTAGTTGTAGGCCATTAGAGGTGTTCTTGGAGGTCTGGAGTTTTGTGTTGGTGTCCTGAGGGGCTTGTAGGTGGTTCAGGGAATTGTTTGGGAGGCAGTGAGGTTGCTTAGGAAAAGTGTTAGAGTGTGAGATGTTTGTAGAGCTCTGGTAGTTGTCTGGTGTAGGTAGTAAGGAGTGTAGTTGTAGCAGAGTTTGAGGGAGTCTAGTAGTTTGCAGATCCTGTTGTTTATGATGTTTAGTTGGTTTTAAAAATGGTGAGATTTCTTCATCTGGTGTATGTGTAGGAGGTATCTGCAGCCTTTTTCATAATTTCTTTCAGCTTACTTTAGTTAGAAGTATAGCTTATTATTTCTTCTTAGTCATGCTTTCTTCTGTGATATAGTTTTTTTATTTTTTTTAAATTTAGTTTTACTCCTGGTTCACTCAGCTTTATGTTGGTGGAATTTCTGGTTGTTGATATGTGTCTTTCACCTGTTAAAAGCTACTGATATAGGTTGATAAAGTCTAATGCCACTTTTAAGTTTGAATTTCCATTAATTAATCTCCATTAGAATGCATCCAGGGATGAAGTTTTACAAAGTTAGAAATTAAAGAGATGTCTTTGTGTTTATGTTAGCTTTGAGACTTTGCATTTTGGGTCTCTGTTAAGGATGGTGATATGTGATGATTTAGGTATGATGTATGAAGATTTCTAGTTTGAACATAAGAGATTTGCTTGGGGTAATTAGAATCAATTGTCTGATAATTCCATAGCTTGACACCATTCATGTTTGTTTTTTGATTGCTTAGTTTAATTCGTCGTACGAACAATCATTTTGAATTGGTAACTCAAATATTTTTCTTCAAGGTTGTTGTCTGTTGATTTTAAATCGTTATTAATTCTTTATTTTAGTTTCTCTATTTGCATGAACACTTGGAAATGAGTTCAATTGGAACTCAAACTTGGCAAGGTCAAATATAGGAGTACTTTGTATATCTGCTATATTACTCCACCTTTACAATTGAGATATTTCAAGAGCCAGTCTTGCTTTGTTGATACTTGTCATGTTTTAAACGGAGTTGTATATTTTGGCATTCCTGATCTTCTATTGCATTTGCGTCTTCGGCTCTTTCGGGTTCTATCTTTTAATCTCACTCTCTTTATTTAATTTAGTTAGTTAGATACTGAATATAATTTGTAATTGTACAGTTCATTTGTAGATTAATCAATTGACATTAATATTATTTGATTATTTGAGTTATTTATTTACTTTATGCTCATTATCTTTTACCTTGGAGTCGTTATTTAATCTATTGCAAATTAGGGACATATATGCAAATATGTGTGAATTTAATAAATTTTCAAAACAACGCTTAGTAAATGACTATAAGAAAAGACTTCTATCTTATAGATATGAATTAGTTTCTTTAAAAGGTCAAAATTTATATAGAAGTTGTAATTAACTTCTAAATGTCCTAAACGACTTTGCAAAAGTAACTTGAAACCTAAGTTCCATCTTATGGTGAGACACTCGGGTTTTAAAATTGAAATTAGGCAAGTACCATTTATGCGCTTCCCACATATGAGTTGGCAAAGAAATTAGGACGATCAAATCGTTCTTTTTCAAAAGAAAATGCGCTTCAATTTATTTTACTTTTATTTATTGATTTATTTATTTACTTTTAAAGACAAATAAGGATTTTAAATAAAATTGTAAAATCTTTTGAAAATTTTCTAAATTTAATTAGTCGAATTAATTAATGGTTCATTTAATTATTTTTAGATGATTTAGAAAAGCGCATAAAAGCACTTGCAAATTAATTTGGAAACATGTCGGATTGATTGTATTTTTACGGAATTTTGAAAGTGCCTTAAAAACCTTCTTTCGAAATTAATAAAACCTCTTAGAATCTCTGAAAGACTGCTTTTTCCAAAAATGGAGTTTTAGCATGCATTTTCTTATTTGGTTCCCTGTAAGTTCCTTAAATTGGGTGGCGGCTCCAAAAAACTCCAAAAGAGTTAGTCCATGCAGTGGATATTCCTAAATTTAGCCTTTCAGGGTTATATTTTGGGGTTAAAAGTTTCCAATTATTTGCAACTAGCATGTCTAATTTATTTGCTTTATTATATATGTGTGTTTGGTTTGCCATATAAAGCATATATTACACTTTATTTGTGCATAAAGTCCGCATTCCGTTCATATTTCCTCCCTTATAGAAACTTGTCAATTCTCTTTTATCTCCTCGAGTTCATCACAGGGCACCCGCTTGACGAGTAGTTACGCAGTAAGAGATTGCCCTTACCTCACTCTTTGAAATTTCTTTCGTGTCACCAAAATTTAGTTCGGGATATGGATGCTTTGCCTGGTTTTGTCATAGCCGGTTCTACTGGTTTATGAGGCCAGGTATATCCCGCATAGGTCGAGTCAGCCTCAACCGTTAACCCACTCTTAGAAGGAGATTAGGACATGCATTCATATACACCTTAATTTGGACCCGGTCCTTGGTACCGTTTCCTGGAATAAGAAACCCATTTTGGTCGACGGGTACTTGTAACTCAACGACGTTGCATTTTATTTGGTATGTGGTAGTCATAGACGGATCCATGCCGGTTTCCCTTTCCCAAATTTGGGAGCTTGTCTCATTGTTCCTTTTGTTTGCAAGGAGATAGCAGGTCATGTTCACAGTTGTTTGCTTATGCCTCCCATCTAGTTAAAATTGGCAGTTGATGGATCCGGATCCGGCGGGAAGCAAACAATTGGCATTTTAGCATTTTTAGACTGGTTTATTGTGTTTCTATTATAATTATTATTTATTTTAAAAATCAAATGTATTACCACAGTGGTGTGGTTCGTAGCCAAATTTCTTTTCAAGGCATTGTATTGTTGGAAGTATTTTAATAAAATGCAGTCGTTTAAAAGTTTTATTATTTATTGTATCGTTATCTCCCAAATTTAACATTGGCAATGGTTTGGATCAATTTATTACCACCACATTGCCGTGCAACTTGACGAGTAGGCCTACCTCTGGCATAAAAGAGGCACCTTACAGGGTAGGACGCGTTCGCATTTTATTTACGCTCGACTATGTGTGATTGCCACATGCCAATTTATTGTTATATCTTCCCTGTTCAAATTGCAAAAACGCTACGTAACGCGCGCTATGTGCTTGTGTGCAACCTCGTAAGTAACATGCAAACTAACATAGTTACCTTTGAATTTTTGTTTTGTTGTGTTTACTCCCTTCCCCGCAGATGTTTGATTTGTGTTGACTTTGAAATGGCTGACTTCGCAAAAAATCCAAAGCAAGAAAAAGTGATTCTCTTCCTATTGTGATCATGAAAAAGAATAAGAGAATGTCTGGTCCATCTTTGGAACAAATTGCAGCGAATGATGAAAAGGTTCTCATTGATCTGATAAAGGAAAAGGGACAATCAGAAGTGGAACATGTATCCAGTCTGAATGAGTGGTACCTTTGGCAAACACATGAGAAGTCTAGTCGATACCATCCAACGGAAACTTTCCGTGAATATGCTATCCGTTGGACAAATGAAGCCACTAAGGTCCAACCACCTTATACAGAAAATGAAGCAATTGCATGTTTCAAATCATCTTTGGACAGTGAGCTCTACCACAAAAATTTTTGCCAAATTTCGGATATATTGGAAATAACATTTGCCTATATTGTTAAGATGGGCGAAACTATGGAAATCAAAATGATGCTTGAATCAGCCGCTCCAAAAAAACTCAAATACAATGGCCCAGTTTGCCAACGATGAGAAGAAAGAAAAAGGGGGTACAGGTTCCAAGTTATCCAAACCCACCTTATAATTTCTCTGGCCAAAGCACATCCACTTTTAATCATCATAGTCAATGCAAAGCTCCTTTTGCGCCAATGCTTGATTTCAACCCTCCATTCCCTCCATTAAAATATAATCAATGCAACTCACTTGTTTATCAGTCTTACCCACAACCGCATGCTCATCAAGCACTTTCAAATAACCACGCATTCCTAAATAATCCACTATTTCCAAAGCACCAGCCTTCATCTAGTCATAAACCTATAGCTCCTGTTCGCCAAGGTCGCCTAGCTATGGAAAAACCCTATACAAAGGTATTCAAAACTTTCGCACCTATAGCCGAACCTTACAGTCAGTTTTATGAAAGGCTAAGGGAAGCTGGAATGATTCATCCTACCGCTGATGCGACCCCTAATCCTCTTCCAAAATGGTTTGATGGAACCAAATTTGTGCCTATTGTCGCACCCCATTTTTCGATCTCGGAGCGAGTTCAAAAGGTTGGGTTTGACTAGGTGACTCGGTTGAGTTAAAGTTGGAGTCGCCACCTAACAAATTTGTATAAAAGGTGTATTAGGTCACCTAAAATGTCTAAGTTTCTAAAGTTAACTCCGGGTAAGTCTTACTAACAAAGATTCTACGGTAAGAAGCCCTTGTGACTCGGGAAGAAGGTGTTAGGCACTTTTGTCCCACGAAAAATGGTTCCCGACCGGATTTATATTTTTTGGATTAAGGCTAAAACATAAAACATTGACAAAATCAAAAAGTCAAAGATATAATTTTAATTTAAGAGAAAGCATATTAAAGTAAAGCTAAATTCCAATTATGTTTCAATTAAAGGATATTTCTAAAAAATGCAAACTGGGCGGATTCCAAAGTTAGTTTGAAAAAGTTTAAATATTCCTAAAATACACTAAATTCTCTAAATGAAGGGACAAGGAGAATTTTAGCTATTTTAGGAATGTTCGCCACTTTAAGCGGTAGTATGACATTAGTTGTCAAGTACCGTTGCTTGTGTGGCTATTGTTGTGAAGTCGCGTTAATGTATATAGGTATAGCTATTGTGTAGATGTAAATAATACTTCAAATAAAACAAAATATGCAAGGATATACATATAGAATATTTTGAAAGAAAGCAGTGACAAGTAGTGTATAGTAATGTAATTTTTAAGGATGAAATGAAAATAAGATAATTAGTATATTACACAATAAGTAAATATGTAAATTTTTAACTAATACTTTTGAAAATATAAGTATATAAATTCATGGGACTTGACCTCCAAAGTCCTTACTCTCTTTCCAAACTATTAATTAGTTTGTAAAAGATAAAAAATAGTTTATAATCTTGTTCTTATACACTTACAAAAATGGGTAATGAGTTTTGAGAATATGACCCATTTTATTCTTTGCGGATTTGGCTTTTCCGCAGAACAAGCCCCTCCTCAAAAAAATTCTGGATTAAAAAAAACTTTGCATAGTCAGCCCTGTTATAATCACAAAATTAGATTTGTTAGCTTATATAAACAATCCCGTTTTCAACATAAATTTCAAATTGAAGATTTTGCATAAATAATCCTGTTTTGAAGTTGTGTTGCACTTTTAGCCCCTTTTTTGATTTTTGCAAAAATCAGCCCCTACTATAAACTGGCTTTAAACCTGTCCCGTTTAATATAAATTTCAGATTTTTAATTTTGCACAAATACATCTATTTTTAGTTTAATTCTCACACCTATACGAAGATAAGCAGAAAGATAAAGATCGACTCCTGTATAGCCGTTTTATAACACTTAAACATGCCATTGTTGCTTTCAAAACGCTGCTACTCTATCTTATCATGAACGTCCTGCGCCTTATGGTGTTTAAGATACAAGCAGGGGATCCTACTCAATACAATAGAAGGTCTAAAAGGGTATAGCGATAAAGAGAGATTGGAGACGATGCCCTGTTTGCATCTTAAGTGAATTGCCCAATTCATTTCACACGTTCAACCTTCCCATGTTCAATTATATGCTGCCAGAAGGATTACTTCCACGACCAACACAACTATTGATTCCTGCAGTTAAACTCAAACAATGGTATAGCTATTTTGGCGATCCGACTCTTTAACCAAACTTTGTTTCGCTAGCATACAACCTGCAAAGAGATTAGTATAGGGGACCGGGAAGATTCCAAACAAGCATAGATATTCAACAAGCAACAACCAAGCATAATATACAGAGTTTACGTAACTTCAGACTAACTACTCGCACGGAACATATGCAAGTTTTTTTAAAATAAGGGAAAAGCAGACCTTTGATTTCAACAAACAATAGTAATCACAATAGAGAAAGAGCAGCAAGGATTAATAGGTTTCAAATGGATCAGACACCACAAACTTTCCTTTGTTCTAGTTTCTAACTAGCCAAACAAACAATAGGAATATCAAGAGAAAGCCTTTCGCCTTTGTGTTTTCAAGAGAGAAGAAAGAGTAGTGTAGTGTATACTGTAAGTTGTTATCCATATTTTTGTGAGTGTCTCTGTGTGTCTAATAAAGTGAGGATGGGTTGATTTAAATAGGACTAGGGAGTAGTATGTTAGGATTTCAAATTCTCATCTGAAAAGGGAGAATAGAATCAGTGATTTTAATAGAAGGAAAGCTGAAATTGTGCAGTCAATTTTTAATGAAATCAAGGAGATACTTCAGCATATGCACTTCCAAAAATAACCAATTCTTCTCTTCCTAAAAATCAGAATATTGTGCACACATATACAATGTATTTAAACACTTCAGATAAGGCTAAGATTCAATTAGAAATGACACTTCCTTTTACACTAAATCCGGAAATCAAGAAGGGAATCGTGCACACTCAAGTAAGTCTTCTAAAATACCAGTGTACTCATATGCATACCAATATCAATCATCCAAGAACATAATGAATCAATTTTGGAAGAAAATACTGTGAGGGCTTCTATATTTTGAAATGATAGAAAATATAGCCTGTCAAATTCAATCCCATATAACCCCATATACACGGCTACAAGAAACAACAAAGAGAAGAAAACTTTGCTATTTTAATGGCAATAACTGAATTCGCAAGAGAGGAAAGAATTCACTTTAGTAAACATGTGAAGGAAAATCAGTTTCTATACGTATGTACATGCCATAACCAGAGACAACCAGAAAAAATATTGTGACGGGTACTAATTTAAACAGCTACGCTTCCTACGCGAACTGAAGTTAAGCAAAAATTATCTAAAATATAGTCATAGTCATGTCGTGTATTCATTAACCAAAATGGACTAAACATATAATCTGTATATTTTGATTAACAAAAGCAAGCATGTCTTTGAACACATAATAATTCACAGGTTTGCCTATTTCATAGAAGAATTCGAACAAACAGTGCAAAGGGGAAAGGGTACCTATTTTTTTTTTTTTTTTGTAATTGAGTCGGGTCGGATCTTGACCCTCTTTCTTCTGCCCGAACCGTTTTTGCAATGATTCGGATCTAGATTTTGTTCTCTTGTCATTGTGTATGCCGATTTTCTTAGATCTTACCCAATTCTTGCCTTGTAAGTGTAGAATCATTGTTGACATCCCCAAAATTAGTCTAAATCGTCAATTCCCTTGTTGATTAGCGATGACAGCGAGGAGAGAGAGAGGAGTTCTGGCATTTACGGCGGAGAGAGGGTGGTGCCGTGGTGGATACGTGGTTGCACCTGGACGGGGAGAGGATCAAAGGGGGAGAAGGGGAAGGGGACTGGCGGCTGGTTTTTAGGATAAGGGGAGGGGAAATGATGTTAGGGTTTTCAAGTGTGAGGGGTGTGTTTGTAATTAAAAGAGATGGTTTAATGGGAGCCGTTGGATCTGGTAAGGAAAGGCTGAGATCGTGCCACGTAGAAGCGTATAAGTGTATATGTTGTGTGGGTGTGTGAATGTATATGTATGAGTGTATATGAACGTATATCTAGTGTATATAGGAGTATATTAGCTTAAAAGTAAGAGAGAAATTAATAAAATATGAGGAGTAACATTATAGACTTAGAAAAAAAAATAATTGACTCAAAATAATTATAAATGAATCTATGTAATATTAATTGAATGTATATAATTGTAAAATGGATATTCAAGTATATATAAATCGCATAAATAGTTACAAAATGGTGCAAGTATTTTGAAAATGACTTAAATGACGTATTTATGTAATATAATCACCACGAGATACGTATGTATATAGATAGGAAGTTGGTGATAAGAATAATATGGATAAATGCATGATAATTGACGCAATTTTGTCTAAAAATCAAAATTGCACTTTTCAAAGTTTTGTATGATAAATTTGTTAAATGGGAGGGACAAAATTGGGTGTCAACAGCTGCCCCTCTTTGCCCGGGGATGATGAAGGAGTCTTCGGGCAAAGAAAGTTGACGGAGTAGCCAATTTTATCACGACGGGTGGGCAAAGTGCTGGAAAGAAAAATGAGGGTTTTGGGGGTGTTTTGGCCGAACTCTGGTCTCTGAGTTGTCTACATATCTCGAGTTATACGAGAATAAGACCGTATGAAGTTCTAGAATGGCATGTTGCCTGTGTGAGATGTATATGACGCACGATTTAGGTCTCAAGAATTAATTTGTCCAAGTATGAAAAGTTCAGATTGGTGTGTGATTTGAAATTTGATGACGTACTGAGGAGTAAGCACAGTAAATTTGCATAATTCAAACAAATGGTCACGATTAGGCACGAAAACGCACATGATTAACAAACAGGCACGATTCACACAAGGTAAGCAACCATCAGAAAGAATGCAAACCGCCTTCTCTATAAAGGATTAGGCAGATTACTTATTTGCATAAGGGAGGTTGCGATTTGAGCGGGATTAAATGATTTGATGAAAGAACAAAAGCATTATTGAAGGGTCTAAGCTTCTGAAAGGAGTTTTAGAATGGTGTATCATATGTATTTGAAAATTTGTAATTGTGCGATCTCCGTATAGGGAACCGATTTTGAAAGCAAGTATGAGAATGTGAGGAAGGGCTCAAAGGGATGGTCTTATAGTGTTGCCTCATATGTTGTCGTGTTTGTTGTTGTAATTACTATTCTGTGCCAGCACTCAAAGAAAGATTTGTGAGTTTTGGGGAGAGAGGAAGGGTTGATTTGTTCATCCTCCTCATTGTTGCATCTTGCGCTTGTGGATATTGATTTTTCAATGAATTTTGAGGGAACCTCAAAATTTTGCCCCAGTGTCGTCTTGCATCTTTTTGGAATTTGAGGGGCCTTTAATAGATCACCTTACTGTAAATAGTGGCGGCAAAAACAAAACATACGTGTATGTCCAATTCTAAGGCGGACGAGCCTAATAGTATTGCCTGCAAAATAAAATAAAATATACGTGTATATTCAATTATAAGGCAGATGGGTCTATTATAGTAGTGCCTGCAAAACAAAATATATGTGATGTCCTATTCTAAGGCGGACAGGCCTAATAGTCATATTCTAAGCCTGATGGGGCTCATCGTCATATTTTAAGCCTGACGTGGCTAGTCGTTATATTTTAAGCCTGTCATATTTTAAGCCTGACGGGACTAGTCGTCATATTTTAAGCCTGACGAGGCTAGTCGTCATATTTTAAGCCTGACGAGGCTATTCATCATATTGTAAGTCTGTCATGTTTTAAGCCTGTCATATTTTAAGCCTGACGGGGCTAGTCGTCATATTTTAAGCCTGACGGGGCTAGTCGTCATATTTTAAGCCTGACGAGGCTATTTATCATATTGTAAGTCTGTCATGTTTTAAGCCTGTCATATTTTAAGCCTGACGGGGCTAGTCGTCATATTTTAAGCCTGACGGGGCTAGTCATCATATTTTAAGCCTAACGGGGCTAGTCGTCATATTTTAAGCCTAACGAGGCTATTTGTCATATTGTAAGCCTGTCATATTTTAAGCCTGACGAGGCTAGTCGTCATATTTTAAGCCTGACGTGGCTAGTCGTCATATTTTAAGCCTGACGTGGCTAGTCGTCATATTTTAAGCCTGACGAGGTTAGTCGTCATATTTTAAGCCTGACGAGGCTAGTTGTCATATTTTAAGCCTGACGGGGCTAGTCGTCATATTTTAAGCCTGACGAGGCTAATCGTCATATTTTAAGCCTAGTCGTCATAATTTAAGCCTGACGAGGCTAATCGTCATATTTTAAGCCTGACGTGGCTAGTCGTCATATTTTAAGCCTGACGAGGCTAGTCGTCATATTTTAAGCCTGACGAGGCTAGTCGTCATATTTTAAACCTGACGTGGCTAGTCGTCATATTTTAAGCCTGACATGGCTAGTCGTCATATTGTAAGCCTGTCATAGTTTAAGCCTGACGGGGCTAGTCGTCATATTTTAAGCCTGACGTGGCTAGTCATCATATTTTAAGCCCGACGAGGCTAGTCGTCATATTTTAAGCCTGACGAGGCTATTTATCATATTGTAAGCCTGACGGGGCTAGTCGTCATATTTTAAGCCTGACGTGGCTAATCGTCATATTTTAAGCCTGACGGGGCTAAGCGTCGTATTAAAAGTGTCATGTCCAAAAACTTGTAAGTGCATTCCTCTAGTGCATGTCAGGTATTGGAACTGGAGTCATTCATTCTCAGATTGTTGTATTGCCTGCGAGTCTTGTATTTGTAAGAGAAGATCTGCTCTCAAAGAAAAAGTTGTTAATTTAAAACAAAGTGGTTGCCTTGCATTGAACACCCGAGTGTCGGCTCGAATATACATTTGTCTTTGATGTGATATCTTGAAAATATTTATTACCCAATTGATCATGCGGATACTTCTTCCATTTTAGGTTGTAAACCTTTGGGTGAGTGTATTGGATTAGGAGGTTGTCCCAAAAGTTGTGCTTATCTTGGCTAAGAGAAAATAAAATTTTTATTATAATGAAACCTTGCCCAAGTAGGCTGCTTACATATCTTGTCAATACAATAATCAAGTCATACATAGTTCAGGTACAAAATAGGGATAAAGGGCAAAAGAGCAGTCAGATGCAGAGATGGTAGATTTTGTATTGCGATGGGTTGCCTTTAAGTGTCGCGCTTTCTCTTCAAATGCCTCGGAGCTATCTTCGATGGATTGCCTTGAACATAGATTGTATTTGCAGCTTGAGATTTGGAATTGTCATTAGGTGGTTCTTGTTGCACCGTTATCTTGCCTTTTTCGATCAGGTTCTGAATTTTGTGCTTCGGTGTCATGACCTTGAATGTTCGAATGATATGCGCAAGTCTTTGATGGATCAAAACCCGAACAAGGAACCCATCCATTTCTCGGCTGCAATATCCCTTGATCCCTCAGTCTTTCAAATATGTTTATCAGAGATTCAGCTAGAGGAGTAAATGTGCGAGGCTTCATCCTTTTTTTTCTAGTGACGACTGTGTTGAGCCTGATTAGGTTGTGGCTGAAAACCCTAATAGTGGGGAGATTGTCTAGTATGTAAGTCAGGAGTATCATGAAAATCATGGATTCCGTTGATTCTGCTTGTACGGTGATTGGTGCCCAGTCACGGCGACTAATGTGTTGTCCTCTTTATTACTTCGCGAATTCTCAAGTGCCTCCGGTTGAAAATGTTGATTAACATAGTGCACTGTGGAACTTCCAATGATCTTCTCTTCTTGAATTCCAATTTCGAGTTCCTTTGTTATTTGAATCAGACTAGGAAAATCGTGTGCTTGAACGCTGAGAAATTTCTCATAGTAAATCCCTTATTGGATCTGGATGAATGTTGAAACTAACTCTTCTTCAGGTAAAGGAGGGTGTGTCTTGGAAGCTTCGATTCTCCATCGGGTAGCATATTCTTCAAAAGACTCGTGTTGCATTCTTTTGACTTTGTACATCTCATATAGGTTCACATCCTTTCGGCTGTTGAACTTGTATTGATCGACAAAATCTCGGGCCAAATCTTCCCAAGTGTGCCATTTGCTAAAATCTTGTTTGATGTACCAAACGAGTGCTAATCCAGATAAACTTTGAATGAACAATTGCATTCTGATAGCTTCGATATGTCCAACTCCAATTAGCCCGTTACTGTAGTCTTTCAAATGATAGAAAGGATTCCCTGTTCCATCAAAAGTGCTGAATTTTGGAATTTTGTATCCATACGGTAGCTCAACATACGGATGTAGACACAAATCCTTATACCTCAAACTTTGAATGTTCCTTAAACTCATTTCTTCTTTTACGACCATTTCTAAATTATGGAGCCTTTTCATTTAAACCCTCCTGTTCATTTCGCTGGATTTCTTTTCCATGCTTCTTATGTGGGTATACTACCAGCTGATTCTGCTTGTCCCTTGCCACAACTTGCATAGCAGTAGAATCAGGATTGTCAGATTTATCTGAAATGTCCTGTTGAGTCTTGTTTTTCTCGATGCCATATGTCTGAGGTTCTGGAAACTTTGCTCCAAAAGTGAATATTTCCTCTTGGCTTGTCATCTCGGCTTCTTCTTAATGCAGATTCTTTGCCAATTTAGGTATTCAAATGCTAGGCAACCTTTAATAAAATGAAAAAATATGCAAAACAGAGTTAGTGTATTATGGACTTTGAAACAAAATAGCACATAAAGGTCATATATACAGCTAAGAGGAAGCCTAGAAGGCATATAACAGACTAATGCTTGAACTAGACACTATGACAAATGGTATAGAGATTATAAAGGATTGCTTGAGTGCTTTATGTAGCAGTCAAGGCCAAGATTTTAGTTGATGAATCATTGAGAAGGATGTTGCGATGAATTGTGCGAAGTCAAGGAAAACGTTGGACTTTAGGTGACCGAAAGGGAGGTCTGCTCTTTGTCATACACCAAAGACTTGGGTGCGATCACCGCTTCCTTTACAATTTGTCTGTCGTGATCCATGCCTTTTCACAATTATCAACCAACCGCTGTATTTCAAACTTTGCACCAACATTCCTTATTGGGCAAAATAAAATTTTTATTATAAAGGGACCGAACCCGGTGTGGGCTGCCTACATATCCTGCTACTGACAAGAATCAGGTCAAGCGTAGTTCAAAATACATAAAGGGGAAATCTTAAAAACATGTGCCATAAAGCTTGCTTAAATGTCTCCAAAGATTATGCAACTTAGAAGCTCTCTTCTTATATTCGGATGTCTGTCATTAAACTGTTGCCTCTTTGACCTGGTCATCTGCAATTGCTTCATCATTAGCATTTTCAATCATGATTTGCACAGACTTGATCAGCTCTTCAATCTTCTCTTTAAAAGAAAAGCACTTCTCAATATTGTGCCCCGGCATGCCTGAATGGTAAACACATGACTTTTCCATATCTGCTTTCCACGGTTCCTTGTAAATTTTTCTTTCAATAGGGTGTACTATTCCTGCATCTTTCAACCTTTCGTACAAACTTGCATATGATCCAGCAATGGGAGGGAACTTGTGAGGAGCATCGCGAGAGCAATTCTTAGTGTTATTTGTTGGATTCTGATAAGAAACTGGGTTAACTGACTGTGAGGAAACTTCAACTGTTGGCATGAAGGTCAGAGTTTGGCACCACATAAGTTGAGGTTTTCCCTTTGGTACTTCGACTACCTTGCCATTTTCCACTAAACTCTGAATCTCTTTCCTCGGAGCGGTGCATTCATTGGTGTCATGACCTGGTATGTTGGAGTGAAATGCACAATGTTTGCTTGAATCGAAGTGAGGTGGTAGTGGGGTAAACACTTCTCCACGTTGTGGCTGCAACATCCCGATAGACTTAAGTTTCTCAAATTGAACAACCAGTGATTCATGCAAAGGGATGATGGCTTGGTTATTAAGAGATATTGGGATAGGGCTTGGGGTTTTGGTAACGGTAGCTTTCCCTTTCTTTGTAACGTTCATATCCTTGGATTGTGGTTCAGTCAAATTATTACCCAATACCTTTTCAGAAATCGGTTCTATAACACTTTTCCTTTTCAGCAAGCTATTGCATGCACGATGGTCGCCATAGGATTTATATCGGTTAATAAAGGCTTCGACCAGGTCGCTCCAAGAATTCCATTTGCTTGTGTCTTGCCCTATGTACCAAATCAATGCTGACCCTGTAAGTGTCTTAACAAATAGTTTCCTCTTGAGTTCGTCGTCGTGTTCCATACTTTCTAGTTGGTGTAGATATGCTCCCAAATGTTCATAAGGATTTTTAGTTCCATCATACAATGGAAGTTTCGTCGTCATGCTAATATCTGATTGTTGTGCGTAAACCTTTGCAACATTTGGTGGATTCTCCTCACTTCCTATCTCCTGATTACCTCCTGCTAACCCTTTGAATGCTCGTTCAACCATGAACGAATGTAAATTTGGAAAATGCTTTGCATCACACTCATGTGTTGCGGGTGGTGCAATAGTGTAGACCGGAGCAGTAGACTGATCCTCGAACATTGGCTTCGGGAATTCTTGTGGCATGTCAGAGGTGCCCTTGAGGCTGGCCATCACACCTCTACCCTGTCAATTTTCTGCTCCATACGCATAATACTTGCTGCAATAACTCCCTCTTGTTTTGACAAATCACCAATAAGTGCACTCTGCTTAGCCATGTCTTCTATTTTGGTGTTCAACTTGAGCCGACCTTTTGGAGAGGAAGTCTTTGAGTTAGGAAGTAATCAGAATGTGCAAAAGATCAGAAAAGTAGGGTTATATGCATTGGAGAGATATTGAATTTGGAGAAAAAATTCATTCAGGTAGAGAGAGAGAGAGAGAGAGAGAGAGAGAGAGAGAGAGAGAGAGAGAGCAACAAACGAGTTCATGCAATGCACACATATCAAGTAACGAAGGCACCCTGTAATGCAAAAAACCATTTTACGCACGATGATTTTGGAAAGCACTTTGTGCCGCATGTATCATTTCATTTGCTAACAAAATAGGGAGCCTAACAGATAATATTGCATTTATTGGATCTTATTACATTGGATGATAATGAAATAGTGTAAAAAGCGGAAAAGACAAAATGTTGCTAGGAAATTAGACCATGGCCAAATAAACATCTTTCATGCCGATCCATCCCAAATTGATTCTTCTTCTTCTTCAGATGAATCTTCCTCGGCCGAACTTGCCCCTGATGAATCTCCTTGGAAGATGATATTGTCTGGATCAGTTAAGAGCCGGGATATGTCAAATGTGAAGTTCTTCAACATTTCCCAAGCCTTTCTTCCTTTCTCTTCTATTCCTTTATTTGCCACAGAGCTCATTCCTTCGCTAGCCCATACGCCTATAGACTCTATGCGTTTTGTCAATAGATCTGCCTTACTGCGCCATTTGCCTTTTTCTTTGTTCTTTGCTTCTACCAAACTCTGCTTTTTCATGATTTTCTCTCGTGCTTTTGCCAGTTGTTTGTGTAGCCTCTTGCACTCAGATTCTAATTCATCAGCATTTCTTTTTCTTTTTCTTGTTGCTCTTGGTTGAACTGCCTTTGCTATGTCTTTCCTTAGCCAGTCTGGATAATCTTCATCACAGTCTGCATCAAACCTGTCTCGTCCAATAGTCACGAATCCCATTTGTTGTCTTTCATTCCAAAGTTCCAATATCTTGCCTTTGAACAGTATCACTCCTCCGAAGATATCTGCTTTGAAACTGCTGATGTCTGCAATTTAGGGTACGATCTGCTTTCTCCCTGCTTGTCTAAGTGTCCTTAAAGGAGTGTATGGGTAAACTCCTCTAAAGCCCACTAAGATGAGAAAAGAGTCTCCTTTGGATCGTGTGATTACTGCTGTGCTGGGAAAGTAATAAAACATCCATTGAATGTTTTCGGGTGTCAGTTGACATAACATGTGGTGCCAACTATTGATAGTTGTTGGTTGGTCCCATTTCTCGAGAGCGTTGTCCATGCGGGTGGTATGAGTCAAGATGTAGTTTTCTCTTGGTATGGAATGGAAAGCTTGATCTTTGTTATCCATCCTTTGCAAATGTTCCTTCAGCCAGATTTGTAAAAGAAGATTGCAACCTTCAAAGAAGCCAGCTCCCTTCTTGCATCTTTCTAAAGCTCGGTACATCTCTGCAACAATCATCGGTACCAAAGTGTATGTCTTGTTAATGTCTTTGAGTAAGGCATCAGCAATTGAGACCATGCAAACATCAAGTCGTCCTTTGTGTTGTGGAAAGACGACGATCCCTAAAAAGCTGGTGACAAAAGCAAGTACCCTTCGCTCTTGCCAATCTGCCTGGTCAATGTTGAAATAGCCTTCAGATTCCTGAAATGCTTCTTCATACCAAAATTTGATGTAGAGGGAAGTCAAAGAAATTCCCGACTGCCTTATACTGTCTATGCATAATTCGAGTTTAAACCCTACCATTTCGAAGAACTCCTCGGGTGTAATGTTCTTAGGCATCAAGACTTCCTCACTTTCAAATGGTAATTGACTTAAACAGCCTATTTCTTCCAGTAATGGCGTTAACTCTACATTCCCAAAGTGAAAAACCGCTCGGCATGCATCCCAATAGTGTACTGCTGCTTCTACTATCCCTTTCATTGCCGTATGCTCCATCAGTGAAATAAGGTTCCCCAACACTGCCTTAACTCGGTCTTGTTGATCTATACTTAGGTTTCTCCACCAATCTTTGAGTAACTGAGGGGTTTCAGCGACCATGTCAAATATTCTATTGGCCATGATCTTTTGGAAAAGGTGAAGGAAGAAGAAGAAAAGGAAGGAATATGTCTAAATTTTGGTTGTAAGCAAACGATTAACGTGTGGCACGAGCTTTTGAAAACAATGTAGTATGAAATATGAAGAGAAGTGTCGTTATGGATTGAGAACCCTTTAGACACTTTAGACGAAAGTTGTTAATGGTCTTTTGACATGCCAAGGATGCCAAGTCTTTATATAATGCTTAAAGGATAAATGTGCGTTATGTGTCGTCCCATCGATCGAGCAGTCATTTCTGCTTCGAAATGGGCTTTTAAGGCCTTTTCGGTTACCATTTAAGTCTTTGAATAGCATTGAAACAGAATGATTTCAATCCTTTGGGAATAAACAGTCGTTTCTGATTCAATTTGGGCTTTTAATGCCTCGTAGGTTACCTTCATGCCTGTGAATGACATTGAATACAGAATAATTGTGACTGTTTATGAATAAATACTCATTTCTGATTCAATTCGGGCTTTTGATGCCTATTAGGTGAACTTCGTGCCTCTGAATGGCATTGAATACAGAATAATTCCGACTGTTTATGGATAAACACTCATTTCTGCTTCAATTCAGGCTTTTGACGCCTATTAAGTAACCTTTGTGCCTTTGAATAGCACTAAATGCAGAAAAAATGCCAATGAATGGTCCACATTTTCCACGTTCACCCTTTATGAAAATACAAATAACATAATGTACGAGTTGTGAAAGAAATGCACAAGTTTTTAAAAAAAGCTTGAGTATTGTAAATATGCCCATATGAAAAACGAAACGAACACGTTATAATTAATAGAAACTAGACACTATTAAGTAAAATTATTTTGAAGAAAGGAATTTTATGGAAAGGATGCAAAAAATAATTTTAAAAGGGAGGAGTAACAAGTTAGATTTTAAAAATAGGAAAATAGAAACTAGACAATAAAGAAAATACAAAAAGAATTATAACGTGAAATTGTTTAAAAGAAAAAGATTTTTGCAAAAAACAGTAAAAGTGTTGGACGTGTTGTAAGAACCTTCCAAGAGTGGGTTTACTACACAAGAACATGGTTCCCCCAGCGGACGACCAAGGGGTGAGAACGTTTAGAATTGTTGGTTGTACCACGGACCAACTATATTCCAAACCGTTCCCCTTAAAGGGTTTTTGAGAGTGAAATGGCCGTGAGATCCACGTAACCTCATGTGTGTGTGCAAAGTGCCGTTTCCAGGAGTGGAGGAGTATGAGTGAAAATATCATAAATATTACAAGGATACAAACATAATATTCAAATAAAGAAAAACAAGCAAAAAAGAAAACAAGGTAATAAAATAATAATAATAATAAAGCAAAGCAATTAGTACAATAATATAAATAAATAATAGCAATAGAAATCCCAAAATAGAACCCGTTGTGGTTAGGACTTTGAAATCCCCAGCGGAGTCGCCATTCTGTCGCACCCCATTTTTTGATATCGGAGCGAGTTCAAAAGGTTGGGTTTGACTAGGTGACTCGGTTGAGTCAAAGTTGGAGTCGCCTCCTAACAAATTTGTATAAAAGGTGTATTAGGTCACTTAAAATGTCTAAGTTTCTAAAGCTAACTCCGGGTAAGTCTTACTAACAAAGATTCTAGGGTAAGAAGCCCTTGTGACTCGGGAAGAAGGTGTTAGGCACTTTCCGAGTCTCACGAAAAATAGTTCCCGACCGGATTTATATTTTTGGGATTAAGGCTAAAATATAAAACATTGACAAAATCAAAAAGTCATAGATATAATTTTAATTTAAGAGAAATCATATCAAAGTAAAGCTATTCCAATTATGTTTCAATTAAAGGATATTTCTAAAAAATGCAAATTGGGCGGATTCCAAAGTTAGTTTGAAAAAGTTTAAATATGCAAGGATATATTTTCCGCAGAAACAAGCCCTTTTTCAAAAAAATTCTGGATTAAAAAAAGTTTTGCATAGTCAGCCCTGTTATAATCACAAAATTAGATTTGTTAGCTTATATAAACAATCCCGTTTTCAACATAAATTTCAGATTGAAGATTTTGCATAAATAATCCTGTTTTTAAGTTGTGTTGCACTTTTAGCCCCCTTTTTTGGTTTTTGTAAAAACCAGCCCCCACTATAAACTGGCTTTAAACCTGTCCCGTTTAATATAGATTTCAGATTTTTAATTTTGCACAAATACATCTATTTTCAGTTTAATTCTCACACCTACACGAAGATCAGCAGAAAGATAAAGATTGGCTCCTGTATAGCCGTTTCATAACACTTAAACATGCCATCGTTGCTTTCAAAACGCTGCTACTCTATCTTATCATGAACATCCTGCGCCTTATGGTGTTTAAGATACAAGCAGGGGATCCTACTCAATACAATAGAAGGTCTAAAGGGGTATAACGATAAAGAGAGGTTGGAGACGATGCCCTGTTTGCATCTTAAGTGAATTGCCCAATTCATTTCACACGTTCAACCTTCCCATGTTCAATTATATGCTGCCAGAAGGATTACTTCCACGACCAACACAACTATTGATTCCTGCAATTAAACTCAAACAATGATATAGCTATTTTGGCTATTCGACTCTTTAACCAAACTTTGTTTAGCTAGCATACAACCTGCAAAGAGATTAGTGAAGGGGACCAGGAAGATCCCAAACGAGCATAGATATTCAACAAGCAACAACTAAGCGTAATATACAGAGTTTACGTAACTTCAGGCTAACTACTCGCACGGAATATATGCAAGTTTTTTTAAAATAAGGGAAAAGCAGACCTTTGATCTCAGCAAACAACAGTAATCACAATAGAGAAAGAGCAGCAAGGATTAATAGGTTTCAAACGGATCAGACACCATAAACTTTCCTTTTTTCTAGTTTCTAACTAGCCGAACAAACAATAGGAATATCAAGAGAAAGCCTTTTGCCTTTGTGTTTTCAAGAGAGAAGAAAGAGTAGTGTAGTGTATACTATAAGTTGTTTTCCATGTTTTTGTGAGTGTCTCCGTGTGCCTAATAAAGTGAGGAGGGGTTGATTTAAATAGGACTAGGGAGTAGTATGTTAGGATTTCAAATTCTCATCTGAAAAGGGAGAATAGAATCAGTGATTTTAATAGAAGGAAAGCTGAAATTGTGCAGTCAATTTTTAATGAAATCAAGGAGATACGTCAGCATATGCACTTCCAAAAATAACCAATTCTTCTCTTCCTAAAAATCAGAATATTGTGCACACATATACAATGTATTTAGACACTTCAGATAAGGCTAAGATTCAATTAGAAATGACACTTCCTTTTACACTAAATCCGGAAATCAAGGAGGGAATCGTACACAGTCAGGTAAGTCTCTTAAATATCAGTGTACTCATATGCATACCAATATCAATCATCCAAGAACATAATGAATCAATTTTGGAAGAAAATATTGTGAGGGCTTCTATATTTTGAAATGATAGAAAATATAGCCTGTCAAATTCAATCCCATATAACCCCATATACACGGCTACAAGAAACAACAGAGAGAAGAAAACTTTGCTATTTTAACAGCAATAACTGAATTCGCAAGAGAGGAAAGAATTCACTTTAGTAAACATGTGAAGGAAAATCAGTTTCTATACGTATCTACATGCCATAACCAGAGACAACCAGAAAAATATGTGACGGGTACTAATTTAAACAGCTACGCTTCCTACGCGAACTGAAGTTAAGCAAAAATTATCTAAAATATAGTCATAGTCATGCCGTGTATTCATTAACCAAAACGGACTAAACATAAAATCTGTATATTTTGATTAACAAAAGCAAGCATGCCTTTGAACACATAATAATTCACAGGTTTGCCTATTTCATAGAAGAATTCGAACAAACAGTGCAAAGGGGAAAGGGTACCTATTTTTTTTTTTTTTTTGTAATTGAGTCGGGTCGGATCTTGACCCTCTTTCTTCTGCCCGAACCGTTTTTGCAATGATTCGGATCTAGATTTTGTTCTCTTGTCATTGTGTATGCCGATTTTCTTAGATCTTACCCAATTCTTGCCTTGTAAGTGTAGAATCATTGTTGACATCCCCAAAATCAGTCTAAATCGTCCATTCCCTTGTTGATTAGCGATGACAGCGAGGAGAGAGAGAGTAGTTCCGGCATTTACGGCGGAGAGAGGGTGGTGCCGTGGTGGATACATGGTTGCACCTGGACGGGGAGAGGATCAAAGGGGGAGAAGGGGAAGGGGACTGCCTGCTGGTTTTTAGGATAAGAGGAGGGGAAATGATGTTAGGGTTTTCAAGTGTGAGGGGTGTGTTTGTAATTAAAAGGGATGTTTTAATGGGAGCCGTTGGATCTGGTAAGGAAAGGCTGAGATAGTGCCACGTAAACTCGTATAAGTGTATATGTTGTGTGGGTGTGTGAATGTATATGTATATGTATGAGTGTATATGAGCGTATATCTAGTGTATATAGGAGTATATGAGCTTAAAAATAAGAGAGAAATTAATAAAATATGAGGAGTAACATTATAGACTCAGAAAAAAACAATAATTGATTCAAAATAATTATAGATCAATCTATGTAATATTTATTGAATGTAAATATTTGTAAAATGGATATTCAAGTATATATAAATCGCATAAATAGTTACAAAATGGTGCAAGTATTTTGAAAATGACTTAAATGACGTATTTATGTAATATAATCACCTCGAGATACGTATGTATATAGATAGGACGTTGGTGATAAGAATAATATGGATAAATGCATGATAATTGACGCAATTTTGTCTAAAAATCAAAATTTCAGTTTTCAAAGTTTTGTATGATAAATTTGTTAAATGGGAGGGACAAAATTGGGTGTCAACACCTATCATTCTGGTGCTCCAGAGCACGACATCAAAAATTGCTACGCACTGAAAAACAAGATTGAAAAAATGATAAGATCAGGAGAAATCTAATTGGTGACGGCTCCTCCAAGTTTCCAATACTCATTATCTAGCCTAGCGTCTAGATCTAATTCCAACTTTTAAAAGAGACCCCCCGAAAGTTTACACATCCAGCAGAATATCAAGAGCATTTGTTTGAAAGGTTAAAAAGGGCAAAAGTTTTAAAGATCTTAGTGAGCCTCTTCCAAGATTGATTCATATTGACTCATGGGGTCAAATATTGTGCTTACGATTGAGAATATTGTCAGCATGACACTAAGAACTATTACTTTGAGGCACAAAATTCAAGATTTGATTGATGATGGAGTACTTCAGCTTGCTTATGACGATGCAACTCAGAAATGAAGATGATGATCTTTGAGTTCATGCCTGATGCAATGCAAACCAAGCCAAGACCCTTTACTAGAAGTCAAGCCAAAGCAATCTATGATGCTCACATTCACTTGGTATGGCAAGGTGCGGACGTGGAAGATGAAGGCTCCGGAACCACCTTGAAGATCATGTATTGGAGCACCATGGAAGGAGGACCATCTAGACCACAAGGAGAGGCTCAAATGACACAAAGTGTGGCGCCTCAAGAAGCTTCAGGAAGGGGCGGACCGCCTCCCAGAATGGGCGGACCGCCCACTTGATTGTGGACTCTCTGGATCTCGAAGGGGCGGACTGCCCCTGTGCAATGGGCGGACCGCCCACTTCACAGTGCAACTCCTCCAAGCTTTGCAGAGGCGGACCGCCTCTCCAAGTAGGCGGGGCGCCTAGTTCACTGAGCAATCATCTGAGATTTCTGTCATTTTGTGGTGTAATTCCAAGTATAGTCCTATTTTACTTTTATTGTTTTGAACTACTTTAAGGGTATTCTAGACATTTTATTAGTGATTGTAGAAGACTATAAGAGTCTTCAACTAGTCTTGAATTCATTACACAACCTTGAACACAAAACATATGATATAAACTCTCTCTTTGAAACCTATGAATTATAGCTTGATTTCAATTAGAAGAATTCGAGTTGAACTTCAAACTTTTCGATCATTCTATTTGCAAGGACCTCGTGATTCTTGAGGATAGTTGCATAGCATAGGTAATTCTTTGCCATCATTCGGGGTGTAACGAAACATCATTTTTCGTTGCTACTTGAACAATTGTGTGAGTCTCGTCTCGTCTCGTCTCGTTTCTTATCTTTTATCGCTTTCGCAGTTTCGATTGCATCAATGCCCTTCTGAAAGGAACTTGGCAATTGAGCTCAATAGCTTCTTTTTTGCATCACAATTCAAATTGAGGCCCTGAATTGTGTTTTTGCCTTTAAATTATGTCTTTTAAAAATAACTTTTTAATTTCTGTCTTTGCATGTCTGTCATGTTATGCCTCCTTAAGTAGGATTTGAATAAATTATACATTGTATTCTCATTATGTTATTATACTTTATTTACTCTATGGTATGCTTTTGATGAAATATTCATTTCTATCTCAATTTTCTAATTATCAACCTGCCAAAACATTGCTTGTGACAAATAACGAAACAACTAAACAATTTGAAAATGATGTGCTGAAAAGCAATATTTTGAGATCTTGAGGTGTCACACTATCGTTAGAACTTCAACTGGGGAAGATTTTATTTGTTGGCATACGACATGGAAGTTGTTTTATCTACATTCTTTCTTTGAAGACTGTTTAAAATGATGAGTTGAAGATGAAGAATGTGTGAAGTTGACAAAGTCTTTTCATGGTTCACAGTGTTCTATTTGAAGGAACGCTGGTGTTTACAAAGTGGATGTTCAAGTTTGGCCGAAAGAATTGAACACCAATGTCGTCACAAGACACTATATTTGAAGCAGCCGCAAGTTAGCATTGTCTTAAATATACTTTTTATGTACGCAAACTACGCGTTACTTGATTCCCAAGGTGGGATACGTAGGCAACTCACGTAGAGTTCGGTTGCACTAGCATAGAATTTCCCCAATATCCTCTTTTATGTATTTTGAACTACTTACTGACCAGATTTCTGGAATGGCAACAGGATAAGTAGGCAATCCCCCTCAGTTTTGGTCAATATATTGTAATACTTTAGGTGTGCTTATCTTTTAATGATGTAATTCTGAACTACATATCTGGGCAGATGTGTGGGCATCTCAATTCCGATTTGGCTTCGCATTTAAATTGCCATGCTTTCTCCAGGATCTTTATGTAAGCAGAACTACACACGGTCTGATTCCCAAGGAGGGATACGTATGTTCCTCCATCGGGCTCGACTCTATAATATTAAAATCTCAGCTTCCCTCAAAGTAAGCAACTGGGGAAAATTTTGCAAAGTAAGTTGAAGTTTTAGAAGATCATAACTGTGGCAAATTTTTGCGAGGCAAGTTGAAGATTTAAATGATCATAACTAGGGCAGAATTTTGCCAGAATCAGCGTTGACTATCAAAAGATGAATTGGGAAGATCTCGAGAACCGGCTAAGTGAATAGTGCCAACTCTAAGATAAAGGATGTTCAATTTGTTTTAAGATATGTCACAAGCTTAAGTCAAGGCAGAAATTTTATAAAATGCATCTCGCTTTAATGAAATATTTGCATGACTACTTTACTTACTTTATTACCAAACTACCTTTACTTTGCCTCTATTATCAAAACATTCATGTTATTGAGTTCATGAGCCAAGTCTCCGAGTATGGTTCACGAATTCAAGTTTGAAGAAGAATGAGGAAGCAGCAACAACAAGATCAAGATCAAGTCAGCACAAATCAAATGCTCCCTCCTCCCTTCCCAAAACTAACAATTTTTCTTTGAGAGCAGGAACATAAAGACCTGTATAAGAAGATAAAGCACCTTAGCAAGTCCATTTTCAGGATTCTCATCGCTTGGATTGCAATGATATTTGGGATAATGCTTGATGCTTTCCCACTTTGCCGAAAGGCGGCATTTCTATTTCCCATAACTTTTGCAAATTATGAAGTATACCTGTTTCATTTCTCATTCCCTTTATGAAAGAGCTTACTAAAGTTCTGTTTTATGACTTACACATATTGCCAAATCTGGGAGGTACATTTTGCATTATAGCCAAGACTATTCCTTCATAGAAGGATTCGAAGATATAAGCTTATTTGATAATGGGACTACTTTTGATGGGTTCCTACCTTCTGATTGGAGCATAATCCAAGATTGCATTGAAAATGGTCTTTTCATGATTTAAAGCATTATTCTTATCATGGTTTATTGTCGGACGACGACATTTCTATTTCCTTTAATCCTTGAAAATTTTCTAGCATATCTGTTTCATTCATTTTCATTTCACCTTATGAGAATGCTTACTAAATTTTATTTTGTGATTTGCAGATATTGCTAAGTTTGAAGAAGTGCCTGCTTTAATGAGTTTTGTGTCTTTTGCTTTACCTTATGGTTTAGGCTCGTTCGCCTTCTAAATAAACATTTACGCTCGTTCGCCTTATAAATGAACTTTTTAGGCTCGTTCGCCTATAAATGAACGTTTTTAGGCCCATTCGCCTTATAAATAAACAATCCAAGTTCATCCACCCTTAAATAGGATATGCAGGTTTCCAAGTTGCACTAGGACGTTGGATGCTTCGTAACCCGATGCCTCATTGTTTTATCAGTAGATGGGAGCATTGATGTTTGGCATTTTATGCCAATGTTTCCTTAATATTTCCGCATGTTTGAGATTTTTATTCGCCGTTTTATAGTTTATGAATGTGGTTTTGCACTGATTTTATGTCGTGCTTATGTAGGTTGTTATGCAGTGCATTTGGAGCTTTTAGGAGCGTGATTGAGCAAGGAATGATTGGAAATTGATTGAGAATTGGATTGAGCACACGAGGGCACGACACGAGGCGAGTTGCGAAGCAAGGAGGTGCAGCTTTTGCCCTGGCGCGGTTAGCCACGCGCCGCACCTCCCATAGCGCTCCACTGCTGGCGCATTTTCCCATGCACCGCGGAGCTAAAGCGCTTGATGTTCGACGTCCTCTGCTTGTGCAGGCGTGGGGCGCCAGTTATAGCGCCCATGGAGCGTATTTTGACTTCCTATTTCATCTAGGCTTGGGTCTAACTTATTACCAGGCCTTTGTAAACCCTATAAATACTATTTTACTTAGTTTTTGATAGGAGTTCATACTTTGGAGCAATTTGAGAGCACCATACTTCATTGAACAAGGGTTTATTCCTAATCTTTCATCTACTACATCATTTACATCATTATTTCATCAATTCATTGCCTTGTGATTATGAATATGCGTGGCTAATTCTTACGTTCTAGGTTAAGAGTATTACATGAAAGTTGATTGTTTGAAGATTGATTCCCATTAATTGAATCCCATAACGAGTTGCTTATTCTTTCTTGATTTCACTTGTGTAATTGTTAGAGCTCGATAATTATGCAATATCTATGGTTTTTAGATTGAACTTGAAAGAGGGAATTTAATTACGTAATAAGAAAGAATATAACTAGTTTGTGAACCCGGGCATCGGGGAACCAAGTTTTGAGTAGGATAGACATATACTTGCTCGCCTATTTTAACTAATTACAGAATTCGTTAATGCGTGCACGTGATTCAACCCATAGACATATAGGGATTGAAGTAGCCTGCATAGACTGTGAGGAATCGAAAGGTTTTCACAGGTACATTTACTCTATCAGTTAGTAACCCGGGATTTAAGAAGTGGAATCAATTGGAAAACTCAACTGGATTGTTCGTAACTCTGACCCTGGACCATCCTCTTAATATTGTTAACAACCAAAGTTTGCACCATTGTTTGACTACACTTCCAGCATTTTAATTACTGCTCGTTAGTTACTAAAACTCTCACCATTGAAGAAAAGATCCCTGAATAGTCTGTTAGAAATTGTTTGTTAAGTGTTAGTCTGAATAGTCCTCGTGGGAATGATACTCGATTTATCACTTTATTACTTGTCGACCACGTATACTTGCGTGTGCATTTGGGAGCAACAAGTTTTTTGCGCCGTTGCTGGGGACTAATTACTGACTAATTTCTTTTTGAACGATTACTTAATTTCTATTCAGGTTTAATTTTTTGTTGATTTTCTTGTGCTTTTTTAGGCAACAGGTTTTGCATGCAAAGGAATAGAAAGGACGAACCACTCGCAGCTTTTGATCCCGAGCCTGAAAGAACCTTGCGAAGGGTAAGAAGAGAAGCGAGAGACCGAAAAGCACTAGCAATCGTACTTGCTTCCTTACCCATTGAAATGGCAGAAGAACGAGCAGTAGCAGTGCGAGATATTGCTCTTCCCAGCCTGGGGGGAGTAGCGTCAAGTATTGTGAAGCCTGCTATTACCGGGCACTTTGAGATTAAGCCCGGCATGATTCAATTGCTGCATGTGACTGGGCAATATGCTGGATTACTTCATGAGGATCCGCAGCAACACATTCAGAATTTCCTGGAGATCAGTGATACTTATACCCCAGCGGGAGTTCCTACTGATTATGTTCGCTTGACTTTGTTCCCATTTTCACTGATTGGGACAGCAAGGAAGTTGTTAAAGGCTGAAAAGCCTGGGTCTATCACTACTTGGGAGGATTTGGCTAAGAAATTCCTGGCTAAATTTTATCCGTCTGCCAAGACAGCCCGGCTGAGGAGTGAAATTATGTCCTTCAGACAGATAGAAGGAGAATCTTTGTATTCAGCCTGGGAGCAATTTAAAGCTCTACTGAGAGATTGTCCACACCACAACCAATCTAATGAGGTTATTGCACACACTTTTGTTGAGGGGTTGAACCAACACACTAAGATCGTGGTAGATGCTGCTGCTGGAGGCCAAGTACTGGCCTTAAATTTTGTTCAGATTTATGATTTACTTGACAAGTTTTCGTAGAGCAATCCTGATTGGCAGGGTGTTGGCAGAGCTACTGCGCAGAAATATGCTGGGATACATCAATTGGATGCGGTTTCAGAGCTAAGGGCGAAAATGGATGCTATTTCCAATCAAATCAGCAAGCTAACTCTGCCGCAGGCTAAACCACCAGCAGCTCCAGTGCAACAACTTCAAGTCTTTTTTGAGGTTTGTGGAGAGGATACTGACGTCTGTCCATCTAATTCAGAGTCAATGTATTATGTGGGTAATCAGAACAGGTCACAGGGTCAGAATCGCAATCAATATGGTAATAGCTATAACACTGGTTGGCGTAGTCACCCAAATTTTTCTTGGAGGGATAATCGTGAGCAGCTTCAAGGCAATGAGAGACCCCAAAATAATCTTCAAAATGAACCACAGCAGGGGTCATAGTCACAGACTCAGCCACAGCAGTCTTATTCAGTTGAGGATATGCTTAGGAAAGTTCTTGCAGGGCAGCAAAAGCTCATGGATGATTCAGCATCTCAGGCACAAACAATTAAAGATTTGAGCAATTCTCAAAAAGATCTTGAGAGACAAATGGGGCAGCTAGCTGGAGCATAAAATAATAGACCTCGGGGTGCTTTGCCAAGTGATACAGAGAAAAATCCTAAAGAATTTGTGCAAGCAGTTACTTTGAGGAATAGTAGCGCTCTAGAAGAAGTTCCCCCAAAGCCAAAGAAGCCTGTTGGTGAGTTAGACCCCAATGCTGATAGGGAAGTGGAGAAAGAAGTTGAGAAAGTGACAGAAAAGCAGCTCGAGTCTGCTAGTGTGAGACCACCACCACCTTTCCCTCAGAGACTTCAGAAGCAGAAAGTTGATGCAGCATGCAAGAAATTCTTGGAGATCTTGAGTCAGATTCAGGTAAATATTCCTTTGGTGGAGCTTTTGCGGGATGTCCCCAAATATGCTAAATACATCAAGGATATTTTTGCTAACAAGAGAAGACTGACTGAGTTTGGATGTCCAAAGGAAGAAGTTGAGCCTATTCTACAGAGCTGCCATTCCTCTCCTTATGGTGGCCATCTTGGTGGAGATCGAACAGCTGCAAAGGTACTTCAGTCTGGGTTCTTTTGACCTACTTTATTTAAAGATGCTCATGCCTTAGTGAAGCAATGTGATCGTTGCCAAAGAACGGGTACTATTTCTAGGCGTCACGAGATGCCTTTGAACAATATCCTGGAGATTGAGCTGTTTGATTGTTGGGGGATTGATTTTATGGGTCTATTCCCACCTTCCATGGGCCATAAATACATCCTTGTGGCGGTTGATTATGTGTCTAAATGGGTGGAGGCTGTTTCACTTCCAACAAATGATGCGAGTGTGGTGGTGAAATTTGTGAAGAAAAATATTTTCACTCGTTTTGGGACACCGCGGGCTATAATCAGTGATGAAGGTACGCATTTTTGTAACCGGTTGTTCAATAAATTGTTGGCCAAGTATGGAGTTCGCCACAAGGTGGCCACTGCTTATCATCCCCAAACTAGTGGCCAAGTGGAAGTATCTAATAGAGAGATCAAGCAAATCCTTGAGAAGACTGTGAATGCCTCGAGGAAGGATTGGGCTATGAAGTTAGATGATGCTCTCTCGGCCTATCGAACTTCATTTAAAATGCCTATTGGAACCTCTCCATATAGGCTTGTTTATGGTAAGGCCTGTCACTTGCCTGTTGAACTAGAGCATAAGGCATATTGGGCAATTCAAAAGCTCAACCTTGATATGGCCTTGGCGGGTGAAAAGAGGATGCTTCAATTGCATGAGCTTGAAGAGTTCTGTTTCCATGCTTATGAAAATGCAAAATTGTATAAGGAACGGACAAAGAAGTGGCATGACAAGCATATTGAGCGTCGTCAGTTTGAGCCCGGGTAGCTGGTGTTGTTGTTTAACTTGAGGTTGAAATTATTTTCGGGCAAGTTGAAGTCTAGATGGTCAGGGCCATTTGAAGTAGTTCGTGTTACCGCACATGGAGCGGTTGAATTGAAAGCCCCGGATTCTGAGAAAACATTCTTGGTAAATGGCCAAAGGGTGAAGCATTATTGGGGAGGTTCGGTGAATCATCGTACTTCCATTACTTTGAGGGACCCTTAATTGATACTCGTCGTGCCACGACGTTAAATAAGGCGCTTCTCGGGAGGCAACCCGAATTTGTACTTGTAATAGTTTAGTTATTTTTTGTTTTATAGTGTCACGTAGTTTTTGTTTTTGTGTGTCGTTTTTGTAGGTATCGAGAGAGCTAAACGAGGTGAAGTTAATGTATTGAGGGGTACGGGATGCCTTGAGACATGTCCCGCGCTTGGAATCGAAATTTGGTGCGAAAAAACGTGTTCGGGCGCGTTTGGGAGTGCCCCGCGCCTCCCAACGCGCGAATTGCATACCTGAAGCAAAGGCCTAGGCGCGTTAGGGAGTGCCCCGCGCCTCCTAACGCGCCATGGCTCACAGAATGCGCACTTTGGTGCACGCGGTTGGGGCGCGCTGCGGATGGTGTAGCGCCCGGCTAAATTCTTTTTTAAAATCCGGGTCAAACGGGTTTTAACCCGCGACCCGGTTTCACTCTCTCCCTTATACCCGATTCCTACTCCTTTTTCTTCACTATTTTCTCTCTCAATCCCTAAACATTCCCCAAATCATCTCTAACTCTTGGAATGAATCACAATATTGTTTCAACTCATTTTAACACTTTCAAGTAAGTGAATTCCTACTCTTCTCTCTCCATTACATGTAAGATTAACTAATTTTTTCTATGGTAGATTTCTTAACTAGTTGCAAGCTCATGTGTAAATATTACTCTTGAAGTGCTTAAATTGATCATTATGCTTAATAGTTAGCTTGTGTACTTGTAAAAAGAGATCTCCCAAAAGTTGGGAGGGTTAGCACATTACAAAAGTCATTGAACTTGAAAGTTTAAAAGTGTGCACACCAAGTGTTTCTAAAAAAGCCTCAACCATGAAAATTATCTAATATTGTAAATTCTTGAGTAGTAATACAATCCTTAGGCTTATTATGAACGTTAAGTGTCTCACACACATAAATATTGGCTATTTTGCACCCGCACTAGCTTGATCATGATAACCACAAACGTGGCATATATTGTCCAAAGCTAGTTTTGTCTAAGTGTGGGGTTGCATGTGCTATTGAGTTTATTTGATTGATACATAGAGTGAGCGATAAGTGTGGGGTGGTACCCTACCAATTGAGCTTGAATTGAATTTTTGGTGCTTAATTTGACATCTCATATTGATCTTTTTGTTTGTGTAGGTACCATGGTTGTCACACCTCATAAACCAAGTTCTTCATCCGCCTCGGCCCCAAGGAAAGCATTCCAAGCCGGGCCTTCTTCTACCAAGCCAAAGGGCAAGGCACCGGCCAAGCCCAAGGCCAAGCCAAAGGCCAAGGCAAGAATCCCTAAGGACGCGGTGCCTATACCAAGGCCCGGGGGAAAGACACGATATGGCCTCACTTTTGTGAAGAAGGGTGAGTGCCAAGCTTGGTATAAAAGTGTGAAGCTTGCGGGGTACATTCCCGAGCAAGCCATTGACAAGCGGAGAGTGATGCAAAAGTTTCAAGGGGTGGCCGATGCGATACTTGCTTTACATTGGGACTCGGTCTTTGAGAGTCCGGGGCATGCCAACCTTGACTTATTGCAGGAACTCTACGCAAATTGGGAGCCAGAGAAGGCGTAGAAGGAGGATGGCATGGTTACTGTGCGGGGTGTGAAGGTGAGGTTAGACCACATGGCATTGAATGCCTTCTTGGGGGTCGAGGACCCTGATTATGATGAGCTGAGAGAATTCATTAGGAAGCCTGATTATAAGGCTCTGCGGGATACACTCTGTGGTGAGAGCTCCACTCATAGGTGGGAGCGAGGTGTGTCTGGAAGACACAAATACATGTTCTTTTCGCAGTTTCTGAAACCAGCTCGCGTGTGGATGAGATTTAGAAATGCACGCATCTTGCCATCATCTCATTATTCAGAGGTCACCAACACTCGGGCGTGCATGGTGTACTTTTTTATGATCGGGAGGCCGGTTAACATCGGCTACTACATGTTGAGGTTGATGAAAGAGCAACGGGAGTTAAAGACATGTAGCTGTTTGTACTTTGGGAACATCCTTACCCGGTATTTGGAGCAGGCTGGAGTCCCAGTGGATGAGATCGGGGATCGCATTGTCCCTGACATTGAGAAGCCGTTTGATATTGCCGCGGTAAAGGGTGTGACCACTACTGCACCTGTGAGACTGACGGTTGACGAGTGGCGGGACACAGACGCCAACTTGTCCGCCCGCCAATATTTGATGATAAAGCACATGGCCCGGCAGTTTGGCATGGATATGGCGGCTCTTGATCGCACCGTGCCTTTACTGGATACCTCGAGACGCCTGCTGGGCCTGACTCAGGCAGTAGAGATGCCCCCGGAGGAGGATGAGAAAACTGATTCGGAGATTGTTGATCGCGATCCAGACAGTGAGGCTGTGGAGACTGATGCTGAGGGCGGTGGCTCTGCTGGGGAGGAGGACTAGGTCCGCACTCCTGCGCAACACCCAGTGTTGGTCAGCTAGATTTCAGGGAAGTTTCCTTTACTTTTGCACTTACTTCTTTGTCGCACTGAGGACATTGCTTAGTTTAAGTGCGGGGTGGGGGAACTACCCTTTTAATTATTTTTGAGGTTAGGGATGCATGTACCGTAGGATTTTCTTTTGTCACTTGACTTTATTTTGATTTGTTTCTTGCTTTAATATATGGAAAAAAATTTAAAAATTAGAAAACAAAAGAAAAATTCAAAAAAAGATTTTCCTTTTAGTTTTATTAGTGGTACATGTCATCCACCCCGTGGTTTTTCTTATGGCCTCGGTTCTTTTTCACGGGGAGACCTTTGAACCGAGTAATTTTTATTTTTAGGATTAGAATAGTTAGTATAGGTGACCCTAGACGAAAGAAATAGGTAGAATGCTAGGTGCCTTTGATTTGTTTGAT
This sequence comes from Petunia x hybrida, assembly GCA_037355625.1. Classification (NCBI taxonomy): domain Eukaryota; kingdom Viridiplantae; phylum Streptophyta; class Magnoliopsida; order Solanales; family Solanaceae; genus Petunia; species Petunia x hybrida. The sequence goes on along the minus strand of JBBBVM010000502.1, from coordinate 24,858 downwards.
ACCGGTGGACTTGAACTTGTTGCATGTGCTATCTGTGGTGCCCTTGGGTTTTAAATTGTGATGCATGCCTAGGAACAAATGGAACGACCCCCTTGAGATGCTTGAGTCTACTTGCTTGATTTTATTGTGAACCTTTGTGCATTAGTGCTTAATTTTCCACAAGTTGCACTCTAAATGCTTGATTGAGAGTTGTTGATGGAGCCTTTTTGTGTGGATCATATGCAATGTGTGTGTGAGGCATATCCTTGTTTGCTCCATGTTTGCATATTAATGTCTAGAACTTGCCCCGTGTGTGTGCAAAGCGAAATCCTAGGTTTGCTCTAGTCGGGAAATGATACAGGCCTTCTTTTGATTTGCCTACCCTTACATATACACCTTGACTTGATTGTTGTGAATTCTTTGACCTTGTTGTTGGCACCCACACCCCAAACCTACCCATTTGTTCTAAATTGTCTCTTTTGGCCCTTTACTTCTTGAGCACTTTAGTTGATATTGTGATATTATTGTGGAGTTGTGGTTGGATATTGGGAGGTTTTTGAGTGGAACTGATGAAGGGGAATACTTGAATGAATTGTGTAGTAGTTGTTTATGAGCATTGGCAAGGTTGGAAAGTAATGAAATTGGAAAAGAAAACAAATGAAAAAAAAGAGCAAAGTTGAAAAGAAAAGAAAAAAAATTATGGAAAAAGAAATAAAGAGAGAAGAATATCCATTCCTTGCTAATGTGTGCTTAAAAGAAGAAAATATTGCTACTTGTTGAGAAGGTGTGTGTGAAAGTTGTTGGTTGGGTGGCTTTGATGAGAATTGTGTTTGAAATAATTGTGATGTATTAAAGTGCTTAGGGAGGTAGTCACTATTACCCATATGTATCCTACCCGTCCCTTAGCCTACATTACAACCTTTTTAAAGTCCTAGTTAATCCCGATTGGAGTGAGCTTACATTAGTGGAGTCCTACACTACGGGCAAGCCTATGGTACATTGTGTGTTACATGTGAGACTTTCATGAGAGTGAGTGAATTCGTTCTATGTTATTGTCCCCGTTCTATTCATGATATTCATTGTTGTGTGTGATATTTGGGGGACACTCTTTTACTTCATGTTTGTGAGGGCACATGGTTTGCATGAAATAGGTGAAGTTGATGGCTTCTTGGTTGCGTAGATAGGTGTGATTTTGTGGGAGCATGGTAGCAATTGGTTGAGTTTGTGCATTTGAGCTATTTTGGGTGGTTGTTCTCATATTTTTGAGTTTGTTAAATTGTTGGCATGTTTGTGGATCCATAGTAGTCATGTGTGCATTTGTTCAATGATCGGTATCAACCATAGTCATAGGCGGACCTGTTCTACCTAGGTTGGGAAGTTAGTTGCGACTTGCTCTAGGGCGAGCAAGGGTTCAAGTGTGGGGTGGTGATGTTTGGCATTTTATGCCAATGTTTCCTTAATATTTCCGCATGTTTGAGCTTTTTATTCGCCGTTTTATAGTTTATGAATGTGATTTTCCACTGATTTTATGTCGTGCGTATGTAGGTTGTTATGCAGTGCATTTGGATCTTTTAGGAGCGTGATTGAGCAAGGAATGATTGGAAATTAATTGAGGATTGGATTGAGCACACGAGGGCACGACACGAGGCGAGTTGCGGAGCAAGGAGGTGCAGCTTTTGGCCTGGAACGGTTAGCCACGCGCCACACCTCCCATAGGCGCGTTTTCGCATGCGCCGTGGAGCCAAAGCGCCTGATGTTCGACGTCCTCTGCTTTTCCTGGCGCGGTCGTGGGCGCGGGGCGCCAGTTATAGCGCCTCTGGAGCGTATTTTGACTTCCTATTTCGTCTAGGCTTGGGTCTAACTTATTACCAGGCCTTTGTAAACCCTATAAATACTATTTTACTTAGTTTTTGATAGGAGTTCATACTTTGGAGCAATTTGAGAGCACCGTACTTTCATTGAACAAGGGTTTATTCCTAATCTTTCATCTATTACATCATTTACATCATTATTTCATCAATTCATTGCCTTGTGATGATGAATATGCGTGGCTAATTCTTACGTTCTAGGTTAAGAGTATTACATGAAAGTTAATTGTTTGAAGATTGATTCCCATTAATTGAATCCCATAACGGGTTGCTTATTCTTTCTTGATTTCACTTGTGTAATTGTTAGAGCTCGATAATTATGCAATATCTATGGTTTTTAGATTGAACTCGAAAGAGGGAATTTAATTACGTAATAAGAAAGAATAGAACTAGTTTGTGAACCCGGGCATCAGGGAACCAATTTGTGAGTAGGATAGACATATACTTGCTCGCCTATTTTAACTAATTACAGAATTCGTTAATGCGTGCATGTTGAACCCCCAAAAATATTAACCCCGAAGGATTAAATTCAGGAATATCGACAGGATGGACTAACTCTTTTGGAGTTTTTGGAGTCGCCACCCAATTTAAGGAAAAACAGGGAACCAGATAAACAAATGCATGCAAAACTCCGTTTTTATAAAAAGACGGTCTTTCTTTCAGAGATTCTAAAGGTAAGAGGTTTTGTTAATTTCGAAAGAAGGTTTTTAAGGCACTTTCGAAATTCCGTTAAAAACGGTTAATCCGACAGGTTTCCAAATATTACAAGTACGCTTTTCTTTCTAAAGGGTTATTTTTTTTAAAAAAAAAAAAAAAAAAAAAAAAAAAAATAGTAATAAATAATAATAGTAATGATAATAATAATAATAATAATTAATCGAATAAAAGTTTATTTGCAAAAAATATTTTTTACTTGCACGCATTTGCTAAGATGGCCCCAATTTGCGATAAATAAAATAGCAACTTCAAAATTAAAGGTAATGAACATAAAGTAAATAAATAACTCAAACAATCAATATTTATTCATAAATAAAATATTCTACAAATTAACTGTCTAAGTACAAAGAATCGCTCTACTAAAATAAATAATGAGATGAGTGAAAATGATAGAACCCGGAAAGTGCTAAGAGTTGAAGACGATCTAGTGCAAATATGGCTAAGAGTTGAAGACGATCTGGTGCAAGGTGAAAATTCGACCAACATTGACAATCAACTGGAACGCAGTGCTGATGGAAAAAGGAGGAGGCTGAATGCAAAGCTTTGCCCATCACCTTAGGCCTTGGAGAATCAAGTCCAAAGACTTTTAAATCAATCCAAGGGTGCTCATGCAGATAACAACAAAAGAAAAAAGATAAAGATTAGAAATCCATTTAAAGGAAAAGAAAATGCATTCAAGTAAACGTCACATGCCAAAAAAAATTGAAACACGGCCATATTTCACTCCAACTAACTGCACCGCAAGCAAAACTTGTCAAATTAATACATTACTATTTAAAAATATAGCTTTTGTCATAAAATAGATAAACTTCACCAAACCATTGCCAGCAGCATCTCTTTTCCAAACTACTAGACTAGATATAGTTCCAACCGACTGAAATCTTCAACCTATAGCTAAAGATAGATAAATCTAGACATTTTGCACAAGAATTCGTAACCACAAAGCAGAATTCAAGAACTTTAAAACTGCACTCACAGAAACAAAGCAAGAAGCCAAACATATATAGTAACATACCAACTTAGCCTTGCAGTAAACATGACTAAACAATTAGATTGTCTCAATTGGAGGAAAGTCAAGAGTTAGGAACAAATTGCAAACAATAACAAATAATTGGTCCTACTGCTAACATCGTTTACTGAGGAGCTGCACATTCAGCCTTGATAGACAAAGCTACAGACAAACTTTCAGGTTTTAGAAACTCTTGAAGCAATAATCTTTAAACTCGACATGCTATTAAGATAAGATATCATTAATAATTTAAATGGATTACCAAGCAAAGATTCCATTTTTTTTTAAAGACAGAAAGCAGACATTTATCTTGGATTAAAGAATAAAAGTTTTCAACTTTACCTACTAAATAACCTCGCTGGATCCTTAAAATGTTGCTAGCAATTTCCTAAGTTTACACCTTGTATTTTTTAACATAAAAAAAAAAGAACCAGACACAATTGGACAAGGAAAGGGGAAACAATTTAATTCATAAATGGCTCACACATGATTACCACCCCAATATCTTAAAGTATTTGAACTTCAACTTAAGAAAAAGGGAAGGCCAGGACACTAATCTAGATATTAAGGGAAAGGGGATCAAGCTATTTAATCCAGAGGCATATTGGAAATTAAAGATGAAGGAAATAAAACTTAGAAACTAACTTTCTACTTCATAACATAAACCTGAAGTGGAGCTTGAACAACACTAAATTTCACATCATTTCAGCCACCAGAACCTCCTAAAAAAAGCTTCCTTTTACACCCTGAAACTGAAACCTTCAGACCCCTGCGAATCCTAGATTACTTGACAACTCCTACTCTAAACATTCTGAACCTCACATCCCCAAAACCAGATCTCACAAGCATACTTACAGCCTTTAGGACTTCCTGCAGCACCACCAAATCACTCCCCGAAGCTCTGAAATCACCTACACACACCTCACAGGCTCCTCTGCTCAACAAACTCCAGAACCAAACCTCACACACACCTCAGAAACAAATGGAAATATCCAGGAACAAACTAAACTGCTCCACTCTTTCTTGAATAAAACAGAGAACCAAACAACCCTCTATTCTATATTTAGCTTGCAGCATCAAGACCTAAAGCTGCTCATCACTGAACCTACAAGACCCTTGGCCATACCTGCATATAAACTAGCTACTACCTGAACACACACACATCCCATTTGCAAATACAACTACAAACAGCTGCAGACACACACACTAAACAACCCCAAACCAACAGCACACACTAACAGCCCCACTATTCCTTCGGATCACATGAACAAAATATCCCCGGAAGCCTGCAATATCTGAGGTAACATCCACCTCTGCTAATGAACCTAATAAAACATCCCAAACAACTAACTGATTCGACAACAAACTACGATACTAATAGAGACTACCAGGAAACAAAGCAAGACGCATATACCCATTAAGTTAGACAAAGCAATAGAAAACTTAAACCATCCTTAGAGAAAGCAAGCATTTTCAGATTGTGCAAGGGTAAAGAAATGGAGGAGAAAAAACATATTCTTACCACGAACTAACAGTTTCTCTTTTATAATAGCTAAGCTACACATACTTAGCCAAGAACAGGTTAAAGTAATCATATTTCGACATAATAGCATTTGATTCATGAATTTCAGATTAAACTAACCATGTTAGCTATGCAATACTAATCACATACTACTGAAACTGATAAGAAAAAACAAGTAAAAGTTGAAATGTTACCTGCTGCGGGGCAGTGAAAAAGGGCGCGGATCCGAAGAAAATGCGACTCGACTAAGCGACTCGAGCAACGATGAAGCGATACCAAAAGAAACCAAAAGAAAGAAAGGATCCTCTATATCAATTTCAACTCTGGAAAATGAAATAACCTCTCTATTTTATGTGCGTCGTTTTATTTCTAGCTGCTGCCTCCTTTCTTCATCTCCCCAAGAACTGCCGCTGCTCCTCTTCTCTATTAACGGCTGACCAGACCTCCCTTAATAATCCACCAAAACTGACATTTTATACCTCTATTTAGGGTTCAAAGGACTGGGAAAAAAATACCCAAATGGCCCTCTAACGGGCTCTAACGGATATGGTGCTGGTACGAGAACGCGTGGGGACCAGGGAGGGAAAAAATGATTGAGGGTCGCGGGTTAAGGTTAAAAAAAAAATGGGTCGGGGATTTGGGTTTAGGAATCGGGTAAAGGAATTGGGATTTTGGAGGGGAAATGGGTAAAGACCCTTTTTAATTGGGTTTTTCTGAAAATGGGGAGGAGGTGTTGTGTGTATATATGTATTTTGCGTGGGGTAAGCTAGATGCAGGGTTAGTCTTGCGCAATTAGCCTATTTTAAGTAAATCAAGTTATTTAGAAATTGTAAAGGGTAGGATAGAAATTAGGTTATGAAGTGGACTTTTGGCCTTTTCCAAAATCAATTCATTACTTTAGATTTCAAAATTTGACCTTATTTTTAAAATGATTATAATTTTCGGGACAAAATTGGGTGTCAACAGCTGCCCCTCTTTACCCGAAAAGGATGAAAGAGTTTTTAGGGTAAAGAAGTTGACGAGAAACCAATTTTGTCCCGATAAAACCAAGACTTTTGATTCCACGGACCAAAAAGGCGAGGCTTATGGATTTGGCCGAACTCCGATTTACGAGTTGCCTACATATCTCGGGCTAAAAGAGAATCAGGCCATATGTAGTTCGACGACACTTAGACACGAAAACTCGCAAGATTGATAGAAAAGACGCACGAATAGAAAAGAAACCAAATTGACACCCTAATCCGAAATGAAAGATTAGGACATACTTGCTTGTTCGAGTGCGATTCTTCAGATCCTCGTTGACGAGTCTAGCTCATATCAACGATTGCCCCAGTTCACTGCTAAGAAAGAGTTCCACGTTATGCTCCAAATGCTGCTGCGATGCTGCCGCGGTGCTGCTAATATCCTGTAATAAACTTGACAAACGCTAAGCGAGTAACTGCAAATAAAGCTTAATAAATGAAGTAATAAAGGAATAACGACAATAAAACTTGTAGATGCTGGTTGCAATATCAATGATAAGCTTGTCTCCAATCAACTAATGGAGAAATCTGGCTTTGCGAGGCAAGATGACTTCGGGGCCGTTGGTAGACCAAAGTACACGTCCGAAGTATCCACAATATTCTGCATGTCTTAACAAACTTATTAGCAATGTAAGGCTTAATATGCATAGCAAAATGTATAAACGCCTCAGGATGCTACAAAATATACTTAAAAAAAGTGTGCTAATATTAAACGTCTATCGATACCATAAAAAATTACGCATTAGAGGCATTTAAATAATTAACACCTTCGAGGTGACACAAATACGCCTCCGGGGCAACAAAATTACGCCTTCGAGGCATTCAAATAATTAACACCTTTGAGGTGACATAAATACGCCTCCGGGGCAACAAAATTACGCCTTCGAGGCATTAAAATAACTAACACCTTCGAGGTGACATAAATACGCCTCCAGGGCAACAAAATTACGCCTTAGAGGCATTAAAATAACTAACACCTTCGAGGTGACATAAATACGCCTCCGGGGCAACAAAATTACGCCTTCGAGGCATTAAAATAACTAACACCTTCGAGGTGATATAAATACGCTTATCGAAAGCGTGAACAGATAAAGACGCTTACCGGAAGCGTGAAATATAAAGACGCTTATCGAAAGCGTAAACACATAAAGACGCTTACCGGAAGCGTAAACACATAAAGACGCTTACCGGAAGCGTAAACACATAAAGACGCTTACCGGAAGCGTAAACACATAAAGACGCTTATCGAAAGCGTAAACACATAAAGACGCTTACCGGAAGCGTGAAATATAAAGACGCTTATCGAAAGCGTAAACACATAAAGACGCTTACCGGAAGCGTGAAATATAAAGACGCTTATCGAAAGCGTAAACACATGAAGACGCTTACCGGAAGCGTAAACACATAAAGACGCTTACCGGAAGCGTAAACACATAAAGACGCTTATCGAAAGCGTAAACACATAAAGACGCTTACCGGAAGCGTGAAATATAAAGACGCTTATCGAAAGCGTAAACACATAAAGACGCTTACCGGAAGCGTGAAATATAAAGACGCTTATCGAAAGCGTAAACACATGAAGACGCTTACCGGAAGCGTGAAAAGACGCTTATCGAAAGCGTAAACACATAAAGACGCTTACCGGAAGCGTAAAATATAAAGACGCTTACCGGAAGCGTAAACACATAAAGACGCTTATCGAAAGCGTAAACACATAAAGACGCTTACCGGAAGCGTGAAATATAAAGACGCTTATCGAAAGCGTAAACACATGAAGACGCTTACCGGAAGCGTGAAAAGACGCTTATCGAAAGCGTAAACACATAAAGACGCTTACCGGAAGCGTAAAATATAAAGACGCTTATCGAAAGCGTAAACACATAAAGACACTTACCGGAAGCGTGAAATATAAGGACGCTTATCGAAAGCGTAAACACATAAAGATGCTTACCGGAAGCGTGAAATAAAGACGCTTCTCGAAAGCGTGGAATATAATGATGCTTCTCGGAAGCGTGAACACGTGAATGCGTTGCACTCTTTGAACTCTTCCATGGAGGAATGGCCTTGACTAAAACAAAGCGAGCCCCCAGGATTGGCAATATCTTTCGGAAATGACTCGTGATCGAGTCTCTCATTTTCTACGGTAGACTTCTTAACAATAGTGCCTTCGATTGTTTTACGATAGACTTGATGTTGACACTTGTAAAATAAATGGTAGAATAGCCTGCAAAATAAAGTTTTCGTTAATTCGTATAGACAGGAAAATGTCAAAGATAAAGGAGATATAAAGTGAGAGTTTAAGCCGTCCGGCTTATATTTGGCGAAGTCATAATGAGTTGAGTGTTATCCTCGAGAAAAATTGGGTCAATGCTTAATTCCTGCAAAGCATAAAGTAAAGTTGTCAATAAAGCAATGAATTTTGATTAGGCAAGGGTAGAAATAGAGAAAGATAAAGTCATTTCGCGTATGCGATGAATCAGATAACGCTTCCAATCTTGGTCGGTTATCTTGGCAACATTGTCCAATGTGTATGACAAATACTCTATGAGGAATTTATAGTTGCTGGTTTTCTCATCTTGTTGCTTTGGAATTCCTGCACTCAAAGAAAAATCGTTAGTTTTGGGAGGGAGGGGGGAGCGTTTGATTCATGCTGACTCGAGCCTTCATCCTTCAACCGCTTACTTCTTCTCCCTTTGTCTAGATTTGCGATCCGTCTTTTGATACTTGGCCAACTTATCTTTGTCAAGCAATACGGCTTTTTGCAAAATCTGCCCCAGTTATGATCTTTCAAATCTCCAACTTGCCTTGCAAAATTTGCCCCAGTTGCTATCTTTCAAACCTTCAAATTATCTTGCAAAATTGCCCCAGTTGCTTGCCTCAGGGGAGACTGGAAATTTAAATATTATAGAGTCGAGCCCGTTAAGAGCGCCTACGTATCCCTCCACGGGAATCAGACCGTGCGTAGTTCTGCTTTCATAAAGATTTTTTTGGGGAAAAATATGGCAATCTAAGTACGAAGCCGTATCCGAATTGGAAAATCCACACATCTGCCCAGATGCATAGTTCGGCATTACATCATAAAAGATAAACAAACCTAAAGCATTATAAAATCTGATCGAATCCGATGTGGATTGCTTACTTATCCTGTTGCCATTTCAGGAATCAGATCAAAAGTAGTTCAAAATTACATAAAAGAGGAAATAGGGAATTCCTATGCTAGTGTAACCGAGCTCTATGTGAGTTGCTTACGTATCCCTCCTCGGGAATCAGGTTACGCGTAGTTCGCATTACAATCAAAATTACATGGAAATGAGAAAAAAATATTTTCTTGAGGCAAAATGATAAAGTTTTAACCAGAATGATTCGGGGCCTCAATCTGAATGGAAATTTTGCAAAGCACTTTTAGTTCACAGCCAAGTCTCCTGCGTTGGTTCACTCAGCTGGATTGTGTTGTCTTCAATCAAATCTTGGATCTTATGTTTAAGAAGGACACATTCCTCAGTGTCGTGCTTGGCAAATTCTGCATGGTAAGCACAATATTTGGCTCCATCAACACATTCTGGGGGAGGGTCAAACGTACCATCCCCTGCTAAAGGGTTTAGCACTCCCAAATCCTTTAATCTTTCATACAATTGAGCTTGTGGTTCACCTAAAGAAGTGAACTTTCGGCGCTGTCTCTTTTCATATTTGGGACGAGACCCTGCTGGCATAGACTGACGAGCTACCAGTAACTGGTGTTGTTGAGGGTAATTGTATGCCTGCGGTTGTGAATAAGGTTGATAAGCGGGTATTCTAGATTGATGGTAATTGGGTTGGGCATTATAGACTGGACATGGCGCGGGTGGATTTTGATGCTGACTTGGATAAGTTGGATATAGTGTGCTTCTGTAAATAGATTGGTTTGATGAGTTTCTGAAGGTTGGCTTTTTGTTTGGCCTTTGGTCGATATCAGCCATATCAATTCCAAATTCATCTTCCCTCTTTCTCTTCTCAAAATTACCCATACCAGTCTGGATGGCTTGCGTAGTTGCCTTCACTGCAGCAAAACTTACAATTCGCCCTGTCTTAACCCCTTCTTCAACCATCTCTCCCATCACAAGAAGTTCAGAATAAGGTTTACCCATCATAGGGAGCAAGTGCATGTAATAAGAATCATCTTGGGCTCGGATGAAGTATTTTACCATGTCTTTCTCAGTCATTGGTGGTTGCACCCTTCCAGCCTGTTCTCGCCATCTCAGTGCATATTCCCTAAAGGTTTCTGTTTGTTTCTTCTTCAGATTGGACAAGGTTATAAGGTCAGGAGCCACCTCGACATTGTACTCAAACTGTTTTGTAAAATCATTGGCTATGTCATCAAACTCACGCCACTTGCTTATATCCTGTCTTGAAAACCATTCAGCAGCAATACCTTCCAGACTATGACTGAAGAATACCATCAGAAGTTCCTCTTTACCTCCCGCAACCCTCATTCGGTTGATATATTTGGTCAAATGAACAAATGGGTCACTATGACCATCATACATATCAAATTTTGGCACTTTAAACCCGGGAGGAAGAGTAACGTCAGGGTATAGATAAAGATTGCGATAGGAGATACTTTGACGCCCTCTAGACACTTGCAAATCCTTAATGGATTGTTGCATGATTTTCATCGTTTGGACTATCTCCCCTTGCTCAACTGTCCTTCCCCGCTTTTTCACGGTTACGGGCATTTCACTTTGTGGCACATAGTTAGTGAAATCCACGTTCTTACCATTGGGGTCATGCTCATAGTATTGGGCTTGGGGATATCCTTGTCTTGGGTCATTGGCATTTTGAGGAGCAACAGCCACAGAAATGGGTGCTTTGGATTGTGGAGGACGAGGAGTATCTTTGGCAGGTAAATATTGATAGTGAGGCAAGTTGTTCTGGTTAATGAATGCATTTGGGATGTCGTTAACTGGTGCAAGCATATGAATGACACTGGAATTTAAAGGCAAGCTTGGATTAGCAATTTCAAAATTGGGATTCAGAGTTGATAGCACGGCTGGCGCGTTTTGGTGGCTCGACCCTTTCATTCTGTCTAGTTCAGCTTGCATACACTCAATCTGCTTAGCCATTCTAGCAATTTGTTCATCAGGAACAACAACTGCTTGCTCATTAGAAGATGCAGGGATACCAGTCTGATTATCAGTCATTGCTTACTTCACTTTAGATTAGACACTTAACCAACTCGGGAGTCAACACGAATCAAACTCTCTCTGTTCGGGGAATAATCAAACAAAAGAAAAATTCAAAAGGTAAACTATGTTAGTTTGCGTGTCATTGACAACATTGCATACAATCACGTAGCGCGCGTCACGTAGCGCTTTGCATTTTAAGCAAGTTTGACATGTGGCAATCACAATTAGTTAAGCGTAAATGAAAATGTGGGCGCGTCCTACCCTGTAAGGTGCCTCTTTGTGCTAGAGGTAAGCCTAATCGCGCAAATAAGTGGTAACGAAAAATAGTTCACGCCAGTTTTGAGCAATTCAGATTTAGAGTAAGCAATAATAACGATAATTGATAACGATCATCTATCCGCCTTGACACTGCAGTTTCGTTATCCCAACTATCTTCCAAGGGTTGGCGTCAACTCAAAATTCTAACACAGCTCAAGCTCTCCACAACATCTGCACAGAATTCTAAAAAAAAAATGCCTAACCTTAAACAACCCTCCATATCTTTTGCAAACATCGTCGCTCCTCCAAGCACAACTCCCGATTGTTTTATAATACCCAGGGGTGAGATTTCCAACTGCCTTCACAATGCCAGACTGCAAATCATAAAAGGTTCCAATTGACCTTTTACAAATAAAACCTCACTGGTCCTTGGCTTTGGTCAAGCCTCTCAGCTTCCTAGGTTTTGCAAGGCTCACAGACCTTGTTCATAAGGTTCCTCACTGGTCCTCGGCTTTAATCAAGCCTCTCAGTTTCCTAGGTAGCCAAGACCGCACTGGTCTTCAAGGAGGGACCCCATTGGTCGTTTATAGACATAGGGGCTTCACTTTCCTAGTATGCGACAAGCATACTTCAATTATCATGAATGCAGCTGGACAGTCAACATAGGCCTGCACACACGCAAAGCCATTCATGAGAGGGACCCCACTGATCCTCTTAAAGACACCAGGGGCTTCGCCTCTTAGATCTCACTACACCAGGTCATCTCCAAAACACAAACCAACCAAATCTCCCTAACTTCCCCCGGACTACAATTCTATCTATGATCTCAATTCTGCTAAATTCTTCCATTTTCTGACCTAAAAGACAACGTAGGAGACAAAATTCCAAATCTGATTTTGCTCAAAACATGGTTAGGACTGAGGATTCGTTATCACACAGCACATAATATGCATTGTCGTTGGATTTCAAGAACCCGCTGACGTAAGGGCGGTTTCCTAACTATGGAGGCGGTACCAAGGACCGGGTCCAGACTAAGGTGTAAATGCATGCATGCTCCTAAAAGCTCCGTCTAAGAGTTGGTTAACGGTTGAGGCTAACAGGTGAGTGGCAGGCGGCTTCGTGGTCGAATAACTCCCACGACAATCCGCCGGTACACCAACTCGTCAAAGGGTTCTTTAGTGGAAGAAAGTGCGGGTGCGTATGCACACACCTCGCGGATATTTGAGTGAGAATGCAAGAGGTTCCCAGGAGTGGGGGAAATATGAACGGAATGCCAGTTTATATATGTGCACAAATAAGGGTGTAGTGACATGCTTTTCGTGGCACACAAACAAACAGATATAGTAAAGCAAAATAAATTAAGCATGCTAGTTGCAAATAATTGGAAACCTTTATGGTCAAAACCTTTATTGATCCCCAGCGGAGTCGCCATGCTGTTGAACCCCCAAAAATATTAACCCCGAAGGATTAAATTCAGGAATATCGACAGGATGGACTAACTCTTTTGGAGTTTTTGGAGTCGCCACCCAATTTAAGGAAAAACAGGGAACCAGATAAACAAATGCATGCAAAACTCCGTTTTTATAAAAAGACGGTCTTTCTTTCAGAGATTCTAAAGGTAAGAGGTTTTGTTAATTTCGAAAGAAGGTTTTTAAGGCACTTTCGAAATTCCGTTAAAAACGGTTAATCCGACAGGTTTCCAAATATTACAAGTACGCTTTTCTTTCTAAAGGGTTATTTTTTTTTTAAAAAAAAAAAAAAAAAAAAAAAATAGTAATAAATAATAATAGTAATGATAATAATAATAATAATAATTAATCGAATAAAAGTTTATTTGCAAAAAATATTTTTTACTTGCACGCATTTGCTAAGATGGCCCCAATTTGCGATAAATAAAATAGCAACTTCAAAATTAAAGGTAATGAACATAAAGTAAATAAATAACTCAAACAATCAATATTTATTCATAAATAAAATATTCTACAAATTAACTGTCTAAGTACAAAGAATCGCTCTACTAAAATAAATAATGAGATGAGTGAAAATGATAGAACCCGGAAAGTGCTAAGAGTTGAAGACGATCTAGTGCAAATATGGCTAAGAGTTGAAGACGATCTGGTGCAAGGTGAAAATTCGACCAACATTGACAATCAACTGGAACGCAGTGCTGATGGAAAAAGGAGGAGGCTGAATGCAAAGCTTTGCCCATCACCTTAGGCCTTGGAGAATCAAGTCCAAAGACTTTTAAATCAATCCAAGGGTGCTCATGCAGATAACAACAAAAGAAAAAAGATAAAGATTAGAAATCCATTTAAAGGAAAAGAAAATGCATTCAAGTAAACGTCACATGCCAAAAAAAATTGAAACACGGCCATATTTCACTCCAACTAACTGCACCGCAAGCAAAACTTGTCAAATTAATACATTACTATTTAAAAATATAGCTTTTGTCATAAAATAGATAAACTTCACCAAACCATTGCCAGCAGCATCTCTTTTCCAAACTACTAGACTAGATATAGTTCCAACCGACTGAAATCTTCAACCTATAGCTAAAGATAGATAAATCTAGACATTTTGCACAAGAATTCGTAACCACAAAGCAGAATTCAAGAACTTTAAAACTGCACTCACAGAAACAAAGCAAGAAGCCAAACATATATAGTAACATACCAACTTAGCCTTGCAGTAAACATGACTAAACAATTAGATTGTCTCAATTGGAGGAAAGTCAAGAGTTAGGAACAAATTGCAAACAATAACAAATAATTGGTCCTACTGCTAACATCGTTTACTGAGGAGCTGCACATTCAGCCTTGATAGACAAAGCTACAGACAAACTTTCAGGTTTTAGAAACTCTTGAAGCAATAATCTTTAAACTCGACATGCTATTAAGATAAGATATCATTAATAATTTAAATGGATTACCAAGCAAAGATTCCATTTTTTTTTAAAGACAGAAAGCAGACATTTATCTTGGATTAAAGAATAAAAGTTTTCAACTTTACCTACTAAATAACCTCGCTGGATCCTTAAAATGTTGCTAGCAATTTCCTAAGTTTACACCTTGTATTTTTTAACATAAAAAAAAAAGAACCAGACACAATTGGACAAGGAAAGGGGAAACAATTTAATTCATAAATGGCTCACACATGATTACCACCCCAATATCTTAAAGTATTTGAACTTCAACTTAAGAAAAAGGGAAGGCCAGGACACTAATCTAGATATTAAGGGAAAGGGGATCAAGCTATTTAATCCAGAGGCATATTGGAAATTAAAGATGAAGGAAATAAAACTTAGAAACTAACTTTCTACTTCATAACATAAACCTGAAGTGGAGCTTGAACAACACTAAATTTCACATCATTTCAGCCACCAGAACCTCCTAAAAAAAAGCTTCCTTTTACACCCTGAAACTGAAACCTTCAGACCCCTGCGAATCCTAGATTACTTGACAACTCCTACTCTAAATATTCTGAACCTCACATCCCCAAAACCAGATCTCACAAGCATACTTACAGCCTTTAGGACTTCCTGCAGCACCACCAAATCACTCCCCGAAGCTCTGAAATCACCTACACACACCTCACAGGCTCCTCTGCTCAACAAACTCCAGAACCAAACCTCACACACACCTCAGAAACAAATGGAAATATCCAGGAACAAACTAAACTGCTCCACTCTTTCTTGAATAAAACAGAGAACCAAACAACCCTCTATTCTATATTTAGCTTGCAGCATCAAGACCTAAAGCTGCTCATCACTGAACCTACAAGACCCTTGGCCATACCTGCATATAAACTAGCTACTACCTGAACACACACACATCCCATTTGCAAATACAACTACAAACAGCTGCAGACACACACACTAAACAACCCCAAACCAACAGCACACACTAACAGCCCCACTATTCCTTCGGATCACATGAACAAAATATCCCCGGAAGCCTGCAATATCTGAGGTAACATCCACCTCTGCTAATGAACCTAATAAAACATCCCAAACAACTAACTGATTCGACAACAAACTACGATACTAATAGAGACTACCAGGAAACAAAGCAAGACGCATATACCCATTAAGTTAGACAAAGCAATAGAAAACTTAAACCATCCTTAGAGAAAGCAAGCATTTTCAGATTGTGCAAGGGTAAAGAAATGGAGGAGAAAAACATATTCTTACCACGAACTAACAGTTTCTCTTTTATAATAGCTAAGCTACACATACTTAGCCAAGAACAGGTTAAAGTAATCATATTTCGACATAATAGCATTTGATTCATGAATTTCAGATTAAACTAACCATGTTAGCTATGCAATACTAATCACATACTACTGAAACTGATAAGAAAAAACAAGTAAAAGTTGAAATGTTACCTGCTGCGGGGCAGTGAAAAAGGGCGCGGATCCGAAGAAAATGCGACTCGACTAAGCGACTCGAGCAACGATGAAGCGATACCAAAAGAAACCAAAAGAAAGAAAGGATCCTCTATATCAATTTCAACTCTGGAAAATGAAATAACCTCTCTATTTTATGTGCGTCGTTTTATTTCTAGCTGCTGCCTCCTTTCTTCATCTCCCCAAGAACTGCCGCTGCTCCTCTTCTCTATTAACGGCTGACCAGACCTCCCTTAATAATCCACCAAAACTGACATTTTATACCTCTATTTAGGGTTCAAAGGACTGGGAAAAAAATACCCAAATGGCCCTCTAACGGGCTCTAACGGATATGGTGCTGGTACGAGAACGCGTGGGGACCAGGGAGGGAAAAAATGATTGAGGGTCGCGGGTTAAGGTTAAAAAAAAACGGGTCGGGGATTTGGGTTTAGGAATCGGGTAAGGGAATTGGGATTTTGGAGGGGAAATGGGTAAAGACCCTTTTTAATTGGGTTTTTCTGAAAATGGGGAGGAGGTGTTGTGTGTATATATGTATTTTGCGTGGGGTAAGCTAGATGCAGGGTTAGTCTTGCGCAATTAGCCTATTTTAAGTAAATCAAGTTATTTAGAAATTGTAAAGGGTAGGATAGAAATTAGGTTATGAAGTGGACTTTTGGCCTTTTCCAAAATCAATTCATTACTTTAGATTTCAAAATTTGACCTTATTTTTAAAATGATTATAATTTTCGGGACAAAATTGGGTGTCAACAGTGCACGTGATTCAACCCATAGACATATAGGGATTGAAGTAGCCTGCATAGACTGTGAAGAATCGAAAGGTTTTCATGGGTACATGTAATCTATTAGTTAGTAATCCAGGATTTGAGAAGTGGAATCAATTGGAAAACTTAACTGGATTGTTCGTAACTCTGACCCCGACCGTCCTCTTAATATTGTTAACAACCAAAGTTTGCACCATTGTTTGACTACACTTCCAGCATTTTAATTACTGCTCGTTAGTTACTAAAACTCTCACCATTGAAGAAAAAGATCCCTGAATAGTCTGTTAGAAATTGTTTGTTAAGTGTTAGTCTGAATAGTCCTCGTGGGAACGATACTCAATTTTTCACTTTATTACTTGTCGACCACGTATACTTGCGTGTGCGTTTGGGAGCAACAAGCATAGTCCAAGATTGTATTGCAAACTACCTCTTCATGATTTAAATATTTCCAATCTTGGGGTTCACTTTGCTTTGTAGCCAAGACACTTTCTCCATTGACGAGTTCCGAGAAATAAGTATATTTATGTGTCACGCTTTTGATAGGCATTTTTGTGTGTCACACTTTTGATAGGCGTAGTTTCTATCACGCTTTCGATAGGCGTATTTGTGTGTCACGCTTTCGATAGGCGTATTTATGTGTAACACTTTCGATTGGCATATTTGTGTGTCACGCTTTCGATAGGCATATTTCTGTGTCACGCTTTCGATAGGCATATTTATATGTCACGATTTCGATAGGCGTATTTGTGTGTCACGCTTTCGATAGGCATATTTGAAACGACCTCGGTTAGTCGTTTCGGAAGTTAGGACTCCGATTGACGTGCCGATAATTTTAAAATATTTGTAATATCTATTAGGACCTATCTGTAAAATTTGAGCTAAATCAGACCTCGTTTGGTAGGCATCGGAAGAAGGTTTTAGTTTTTATTATCGATAAATATTAAAAAGAGATTTTCGAGCTCGGTTTTGGCGAATGAGCTCCGATTCGAAATCCGAAAGTGCCGTTAGGTTCGTATGATTATTTGTGACTTTTGTGAACTTTCGAAAGTGAATTTCGATGTTGTTCGGCTAGTTTCTGCTAAAATGACGAAAGTTAAATAATTTGACCTTTTTCCTTTTAATTTGCATTTTGAGTTTCGGGAGTCTGATTTAAGATCCGCCTTAGCGAGTATGCTATATATATTTTGTATAACTGGTATGCAAAAGTTAGAATTATTTCGAATATCGTAGGGTACCGTTTTAATTTTTACTGTAGCAGCGAATTTTAAAAGAAAAGAAAAAAAAAAAGAAAAAGACAAAACTAATCTATGGAGTGGCGGTGGGCTGATAAGGGATATATATATCCCTCAGCTTCATTTTGAAGCTTAACATGGAGAAGGGAGCAGAACCAAAAAAGGAAAAAGCAAAATAGAAAATAAGGGGTAAAAATGCCAGAAAATGAGAAAAAAGCCGGAAAAATAGTAGAATTTTTACCCCGTAACATTCAAGTAATGATGTTAATGCATTATTTGAGTTTATTACGTGTGTTTGAATATGTTTTAACGATAAAACTTGAAATATTATACATCATTTTAATAAGTTCAATTAATAGTTTAACGGGTCAAATGGACTCCGATAATGAAATTGATTATATATTCGTACTCAGTGAGTTATGGGCAACATATAAATGTAATTTATTTAGGGTTTGGTTATGTGACCTTAAACTTTGTACATAGGCCTGGCCTGCGTATTGCGTATGCGAATAGGGTATCAGGTTCCTAACTGGATTGCCCTAAGATGTGAGGAATGAAGCCTTTAGCCTAATTTGATCTATTTTTCTGCTTATTGAATAGAGTGGGATCGTTTGGCAATGAAACCAAACGATAAAGCGGTTGTTGATTAGCAATGCTAACTTTTGGGAGAGGTAAGTGTTTATATCCATTTCTTTGGAGGCACTTGGCCTTGTGGATTTTCTACCACGTGGCCTATAGGCGTACGCATTACGCCTTAGCTTTGGATTTACATTGTATATTATATGTTATGTCCTGTTGTTGGTATTGCATTGAGGATCTGAGCATTGTACTCTAGCTGTGAGTTGGCATCTACTTCCCGGCTGTCGATGAGAGTCCCGCGCTGGTGAAGGGTTATTATTGCATCACATTGCATTCATATGCATTATATGTCATTCATATGCATTACATTGCATATCATATTGGGTGCAGGAGTATTCCGTCCCAGGAGCAGGAGTATTCCGCTCCATTGTGTCATATTGAGGGTAGGATTATTCCGCCCCAGGAGCAGGAGTATTCCGCTCCATTGTATCATATTAAGGGTAGGATTATTCCGCCCCAGGAGCATGAGTGAGTATTCCGCTCCATTGTATCATATTGAGGGTAGGAGTATTCCGCCCCAGGAGCAGGAGTATTCCGCTCCATTGTATCATATTGAGGGTAGGAGGATTCCGCCCCAGGAGAGTGCAAGAAGTATTCTGCCTCAGCTTTACATTATATCGGGTGCAGGAGTCTTCCGTCCCAAGAGAGTGCAGGAGTATTCCGCCTCTGATTTATATTATATTGGGTGCAGGAGTATTTTGCCCCAGGAGCAGGAGTATTCCGCTCCAGTTTGTTATCAGATTGAATTCCCCTCGAATGCAAGAGTACTCCGCTTCGAGATGGGATGACGGGCACATTTGACCCTTTGCATCAGATTTCATTTCATTTCATTTCATTTCATCTAATTTCATTTCAATTCTTTTCATACAATTGTATAGACTTGTGGTACGTAACTACTGTTCAGCTTATACGTGCATTATTTATTTGTTGATATGTTTATGGCTCGTATTCCTGGTTGAGTTTATGGTTTCATACGTGTTTTCGGTTATTATCTGGCACTGCCTTTTTATAATTTAAATAAGAGGAATTTCATCTATCTTTTTCTTTTCTCCCTGGCTAGCTATCCTATTCCTTGAGGTGCTAGTCTGCCCCACTTATTGAGTCCTTTTGACTCACTCTTGTTTGTTGTTTTTTTCTTGTCTATCTATTTCGTTTCGGCAGGTTCGCTCCAGGATTGAGTTCGCCACGTTGTGAAGGAGCGAAGACGACTCAGCTATCAGGGTGAGCCAGCTTTTATTCCGGATGGCCACCAGTTTATTGGTTATTATTTCAGCTGCATTTTGCTCCCTTCATGAGGTATTTGTCTTCTTTTGTACTCTTAGATGTCTAGTTTGGATAGCCCTAAACCTAGTATATTGGGTAGTCAGCTGTAATTTCTTTTGTACAGCTTAAAGGTATCAGTATCTCTGTGTTTTTTTAAGTCTTGTCCTTATTTATGAATTATTATATTTATTTTCCTAATTTAATTTGTAAGGGTTCGCCCGACGGGTCTAGGGGAGGATGTCGGGTGCCCGCACGGCCTAGCGGGATTCCGGGTCGTGTCAATATTGGTGTGTCATGCTTTCGATAGGCATATTTATGTGTCGCACTTTCTATTGGCGTATTTATGCGCCATGCTTTTGATAGGCGTATTCGTGTGTCACGCTTTCGATAAGCGTATTTGAATGCCTCTAAAGTGTAATTTTTATGGCCTCGATAGGCGTTTTAATATTTTCGCACTTTCTTAAGTATATTTTGTAGCCTTCTGAGGCGTTTATATATTTGCTTACACCTATTTGAATGACCTTATGTTGCTAATAAGTTTGTTAAGGCTTGCAGGATAATGAGATTACTTTGGACGTGTTTTACTTTTGATTGGAGCACAATTCAAGATTGCATTGTAAATTGTCTCTTCATGATTTAAAGCATTATTTTTATCATGGTTTATTGCCGAAAAAGGCGGCATTTTTATCCTTTTGAAATCATATTTAAATTTCACTTTATGTTCCTATTAATCGAAGCTTTTATTGCTTTATTTTCAGTTTACCAATGTCCCCGAAGTCATCTTGCCTCACAAAGCCAGATTTCTTCATTAGTTGATTGGAGACAATCTTATCATTGATATTGCAACCAGCATCTACAAGTTTTATTATTTTTATTCATTTATTACTTTATCTGTTAAGCTTTATTTGCAGTCACTCGATTACCATTTGTCGAGATTTTACAGGAAATTTTAGCAAGACCGCAGCCGCATTTGGAGCATAACGTGGAACCCTTTCTTAGCAGTGAACTGGGACAATCGTTGATATGAGCCAGACTCGTCAACGAAGATCTAAAGAATTGCACTCAAACAACTTGTCAACCCTAGAGGTCTGTCTTGTGTCAACCCTTTCTTGTGTCAGCTTTTGTGTCTGCCTATCTCGTATCTCCAGCTTAAGTCCGAGGTTCGAGATTGAAGACAAGATAGTCTTTATTATCTCGTTTTCATTTCTCGAATTGCGTCGAACTACATATGGCTTGATTCTCTTTCAACCCGAAATATATAGGCAACTCGGAAACCGAAGTTCGGCCATGTCATAAGCCTCGCACTTTGGTCCTTGGAATCGAAGTCCTTGGCTTTATCGTGACAAAATTGGTTTCCCGTCAACTTCTTTATCCTGAAAAATATTTTATCCTTTTCGGGTAAAGAGGGACAGCTGTTGACACCTAATTTTGTCCCGAATTTTAAATTTAAAGTGTATTTAATTGGAAGGGCTAAAATTATAATTTTAAATAACCAAATTGCTAATTTTAAAAGGAAAAGGCTATAATCCCAATACATAGCTCAATTTCAGCTTACCCATGCAATCCTTTTAGTTAATTGATTTAACCTTTAGAGAGGCTAAAACTGTTACTCCCCGTAAAATTGGCTCATATATGTAAACCCCATATAAGCGATATACCCAGTCCCTAATCAGAAAACCCTCTTCCCTCAACCCATTTGAAACCCGACAACCTAAGATTCAAATCCCTGGTCCCCTCCTCCAGCTCACCAGATCGTACTACCAGCAAATGAGGAATTCCCAGCTAATTCTTCTACAACCTTATCCAATTGAGACCGTTAGAGGGTCATTTCAGGTATTTTTCCCACTCCCTAGAACCCTAATTTTGTTGTCTATAAATACTAGCTTTATAGACATTAGCAGCAGCTGGGGAAAGAGTATAGAAAAGTTTTGAGAAAAACGACATAATATTAAAAAATTCTATTTTCAGCTTTACATTCCTATCAGTGTTTTGGTTTCCATTTTATGAGGATTTTATTGTGTTTTCGCTTTGTCGTCCGAGTCGTCGTTCTTATTCGAGTGTAAGGACTTTGGATCTTCGCGCCCCTTTTCGCTGCTCCACAATCGGTAAAATTCTTACTCGCATTACTTTTTCATTTTTCTTTATCTTCCGTACATAAAATGTGACTCTATTATTCATTCTTTGAGTATACTGTCCAAGCCTTTTAAAAGTATAGGATATTGTTTGAGTTGAATTTTGTATCCTTACTGTTCTATCTATATATAAAGTTTGAGTCTTTACTGTTTTACTAGATTAACAGACGCCTGTGATACATTTTTGCTACTACGTATAAGTTGGAGTTCCAAGATTGAGAATTGGTATTGTAGTTATAGTTTTGCCTGAAGACCTTTGTTCCTTAATACTTGAACTCTTTAATAGCCTGAAGTATCAATTCCCTATTTTAGTATACCTATTGAGTTTGATGGCACCTGGTACTATTTTACTAAAATAATGTTTTGATCTTTTACTCTTCTTGTCCAGTTTCTGTTAAGTTTTGGTTCCCTGTTTGTTTGGGGAAGAATTTTTATGGGTATGCAAGTATATACAGGTGTAAAGATGGTGGGACTAGGCATTATTGTAGTAGCTGCAGGCTGTTAGAGGTGTTCTTGGAGGTCTGGAGTTTTGTGTTGGTGTCTTGCGGGGCTTGTAGGTGGTTCTGGGGAATTGTTTGGGAGGCAGTGAGGTTGCTTAGGAAAAGTGTTAAAGTGTGAGGTGTTTGTAGAGCTTTGGTAGTGTTGGCAGTAAGGGAGTTTAGTAGTTTGAAGGTCCTGTTGTTTGTGATGTTTAGTTGGCTTCAAAAATGGTGGGATTTCTGCATCTGGTGTATGTGTAGGAGGTATATGTAGCCTTGTTCATAATTTCTTTTAGCTTCCTTCAGTTAGAAGTTGACACGACCCGAAATCTGGTTAGGCCGTGCGGGCACCCGACATCCTCCCCTAGACCCGTCGGGCGAACCCTTACCAATTAAATTATGAAAATAAATATAACAATTCATAAATAAGGACAAGACTTAAAAAAAAATATAGACTTACTGATACCTCTAAGCTGTATAAAAGAAATTACAGCTGACTACCCAACATAGTAGATTTAGGGCTATCCAGACTAGACATCTAAGAGTACAAAAGAAGACAAATACCTCCTGAAGGGAGATAAATACAACTGAAATAATAAACATAAAACTGGTGGCCATCCGGAATAAAAGCTGGCTCACCCTGACAGCTGAAGTCGTCTTCGCTCCTTCACAACGTGGTGAACTCAATACTGGAGCAAACCTGCCGAAATGAAATAGATAGACAAAAACAAACAACAAACAAGGGTGAGTCAAAAGGACTCAATAAGTGGGGCAGACTAGCCACCTCAAAGAATAGGATAGCTAGCCAGGGAGAAAAGAAATAAATAAACCAAATTCCTCTTATTTAAATTATGAAAAGGCAGAGCCAGATAATAACTAGAAACACGTATGGAATCACAAACTTATTAACCACCAGGAACGTAAGATAGCCAGAACATATAGGTATTCCGAACATATCAACAATCAGAAACACATCCTGTTGCGGCGTGCAACCCGATCCATATATTCATCCTGCTGCGGCGCGCAACCCGATCCATATATTTATACTGTTACGGCGTGCAACCCGATCCATATATTTATACTGTTGTGGTGTGCAGCCCGGTCCATATAATTATACCGTTGCGGCGTGCAACCCGCCCATATATTTATACCGTTGCGGCGTGCAACCCGATCCCCGCAATCCAGAATACGAGCCAGAAATATATAGGCAAACTGAGATACATCCACGATATAGTATACACACAGCATACATAAAACAAAACACAATACACACAATAATCAGTATGCGGTACAATGAGATGGGATGAATGCGGTACGATGCAATGCAGTCACATATGCCTGATACCTATCTCCGGTGCGGGACTCTCATCGTCTACCAGGAGATATATGCAATAATGACCCTTCACCGGCTCGGGACTCTCATCGAGTACCGGGAAGTATATGCAATGATGACCCTTCACCGACTCGGGACTCTCATCGATTTCCGGGAAGTATATGCAATAATGCCCCTTCACCGGTGCGGGACTCTCATCGCCAATCGGGAAGTATATGCAATAATGACCCTTCATCGGCTCGGGACTCTCAGCGATTACCGGGAAGTATATGCAATGATGAACCTTCACCGGTGCGGGACTCTCATCGCCAGCCGGGAAGTATATGAAATAATGAGCCTTCACCGGTGCGGGACTCTCATCGCCAACCGGGAAATATATGCAATTATGACCCCTTCACCGGTGCGGGACTCTCATCGCCAACCGGGAAGTATATTCAATAATGACCCTTCACCGGTGCGGGACTCTCATAGCCAACCGGGAAGTATATGCAATGCTCAAAACCAGAGTGCAATGCTCATATGCTCAATGCAATACCAACAACATGGCATAACATATAATATACAATGTAAATTCAAAGCTAAGGCGTAATGAGTACGCCTATCGGCAGCTACACATGTAAGGAATACATGGTAGAAAATCCACGAGGCCATGTGCCTCCAAAGAAATGGATATAAACACTTACCTCTTCCAAAAGTTAGTACGGCTAATCAACAACCTCTTTATCATTTGGCTTCCTTGCCAAACTATCCCACTCTATTCAATAAGCAGAAAAATATATCAAATTAGGCTAAAGGCTTCATTCCTCACATCTTAGGGCAATCCGGTTAGGAACCTGATACCCTATTTGCATACGCAATACGCAGGCCAGGCCTATGTACAGGGTTTATGGCCACATAACCAAACCCTAAATAAATTACATTTATATGTTGTCCATAACTCACTGAGTACGAATATATAATCTATTCCATTATCGGGGTCCATTTGACCCTTTAAACTATTAATTGAACTTATTAAAACG
Organism: Petunia x hybrida; assembly: GCA_037355625.1. Classification (NCBI taxonomy): domain Eukaryota; kingdom Viridiplantae; phylum Streptophyta; class Magnoliopsida; order Solanales; family Solanaceae; genus Petunia; species Petunia x hybrida. The sequence continues at coordinate 59 of JBBBVM010000502.1, read as the reverse complement.
ATGTATAATATTCCAATTTTTATCGAAAATATATTCAAACAAACGTAATAAACTCAAAT
>JBBBVM010000501.1:0-16659 GCA_037355625.1 Petunia x hybrida | reverse complement strand
TATAATAATAATAAATAAGGACAAGACTTAAAAAAAATACACAGACATACTGATACCTCTAAGCTGTACAAAAAGAAATTACAACTGACTATCCAACATACTAGTTTAGGGTTATCCAGACTAGACATCTAAGAGTACAAAAGAAGACAGATACCTCCTGAAGGGAGCAAAATGCAACTGAAATAATAACCAATAAAATGGTGGCTATCCGGAATAAAAGCTGGCTCACCGTGACAGCTGAAGTCGTCTTCGCTCCTTCAATACGTGGCGAACTCGATCCTGGAGCGAACCTGCCGAAACAAAATAGATAGACAAAAACAAACAACAAACAAGGGTGAGTCAAAAGGACTCAATAAGTGGGGCAGACTAGCCACCTCAAAGAATAGAATAGCTAGCCAGGGAGAAAGAAATAGATAAACCAAATTCCTTTTATTTAAATTATAAAAAGGAAGAGCCAGATAACAACCGGAAACACGTAAGAAACTTATGAACTCAACCAAGGATGCGAGCCAGAAACATATTAACAAATAAGCAATGCACATAAAAGCAGAACAGTAGTCATGTACTGTAAGTCTATACAATGGTATGAATTGAGATGCAATAAAATGAGGTGAGATGAAATGAAATGAAATGAAATATGATGCAAAGGGTCACATGTGCCCATCCTCCCATCTCGAAGTGGAATACTCCTGCATTCGAGGGGAATCCAATCTGATAATCATCTGGAGCGGAATACTCCTGCTCCTGGGGCGGAATACTCCTGCACCCGATATAATATAAACCAGAGGTGGAATACTCCTGCACTCTCTTGGGGCGGAATACTCCTGCACCCGATATAATGTAAAGCTGAGGCAGAATACTCCTGCACTCTCCTGGGGCGGAATCCTCCTACCCTCAATATGATACAATGGAGCGGAATACTCCTGCTCCTGGGGCGGAATACTCCTACCCTCAATATGATACAATGGAGCGGAATACTCCTGCTCCTGGGGCGGATTACTCCAGCACCCAATATGATATGCAATGTAATGCATATCAATGCAATGTTATGCAATAATAACCCTTCACTGGTGCGGGACTCTCATCGACAGCCGGGAAGCAGATGCCAACTCACAGCCCAAGTACAATACTCAGATTCTCAATGCAATACCAATAACAGGACATAACATATAATATATAATGTAAATCCAAAGTTAAGGCGTAATGAGTACGCCTATCGGTACTTACACACGTAAAGAACACGTGGTAGAAAATCCATGACGCCAGGTGCCTCCAAAGAAATGGATATAAACACTTACCTCTTCCAAAAGTTAGTACAGCTACTCAATAACCGCTTTGTCCTTTGGTTTCATTGCCAAACGATCCCACTCTATTCAATAAGCAGAAAAATATATCAAATTAGGCTAAAGGCTTCATTCCTCACATCTTAGGGCAATCCGGTTAGGAACCTGATACCCTATTTGCATACGCAATACGCAGGCCAGGCCTATATACAGGGATTAAGGTTGCATAACCAAACCCCAAATAAATTACATTTATATGTTGCCCATAACTCACTGAGTACGAATATATAATCAATTCCACTATCGGGATCCAATTGACCCTTTAAATTATAAGTTGAACTTATTGAAACGATGTATAATATCTCAATTTTTACCGTTAAAATATATTCAAACACACGTAATAAACTCAAATAATATATTAGGATCATTACCTGAATGTTTCGGGGTGAAAATTCTACTTTTTTCCGGCTCTTTTTCTCATTTTCTGGCATTTTTTCTACATTCTCGCTGCCTCGTTTTTGTTCTGTTCTAATGTTTCTGTTTGGTACTTAGCATATATGCTAAGTAGCATATATGCCACCGCCTCTGGTCCTTTGTTTCTCTTCTTTCATTTTGTCTTTTTTGTCTTGTCTTTTCTTCTTTTTTTTTTCCTTTAAAATTCGCTGCTACGGTAAAAATTAAAACGGCACCCTACGATATTCAAAATAATTCCAACTTTTGCATGCGAGTTATACAAAATATATGTAACATACTCGCGAAGGCGGATCTCAAATCGGGTTCCCGAAACTCAAGATGCGAATTTAAATGGAAAAATGTCAAATCATTTAACTTTCGGCATTTTAGCAGAAATTAGCCGAACAACATCGAAATTCACTTTCGAAAGTTTATAAAAGTCATAAATAATCATATGAACCTAATGGCGCTTTCGGATTTCGAATCGGAGCTCATTCGCCAAAACCGAGCTCGAAAATCTCTTTTTAATATTCATCGACAATATAAACTGACACCTTTTTCCGATGCCTATCAAACGAGTTCTGATTTAGCTCAAATTTTATAGACAGGTCCTAATGGACCTTACAAATATTTTAAAATTATCGGCATGCCAATCGGAGTCCTAACTTCTGAAACGACTGACCGAGGTCGTTTCAGCGTATGGAAGGATTGCGACAAAAGGTTCGCCAATGCCGTTTGTAGGTAGAATTTTGACCTGGCCAGAGTTAATCAAGCTTTCAACTTTCATCTTAAATAAAGTGCATTCTTCAATACTATGCCCCTACATCCCTGAGGGTTTCCTATTCCATCATACACCGGTGGATCAGCCACGTCAAGAACATTCACATTCCCCTTTTCTACCTCACATAAGCCTGCTTGAGATGGTATAGCCCTCCCGTCTGCCATTGTCCCATTGCTCTCTTTAGCATTGGGAAGCCCTTCCCCGTTGCTTTTCTCATTGCTTGTTTTTCATGAGAAGCCACCAAATTCCTTTTCCAACAGGAATGCATGCAAATTAGGGAACTGTTGAGCATCACACTCAAATACTGGAGCTACTTGCATTGTAGGAGGTGCAACAGTATAGATAGGAGCAACAGGAGCACTTGGTCCTGGGCTTGGCACATTACGCAATGGATTGCGAGCATCCATGAGTGCGACAACCACTTCAGTAAGGCTATCAAGTCTCTTTTCCAAATTTGCTACGGTTGCTTCAAGCTTGTTAACCTTGTCTTGGTGGGATTCATCATTTTCAGTCAAGTCAATCACAGCAATTTGACGAGCCATAGGTCCTGATCTTGATGTTCAAAATAATTAACCCTTTAGCAACGCATACCAAATTTAATAAAATTTAGTAAAGCTGAAACTGATGGATCAACTTATTCCAAAAATAGAAAAATTGAGACCGTACTGGAAAGACCACCCAAAATTTTAAGCAAGACACTCATTTTGTTAAAGCAAATCAGATGCGAAAACGCTTGTTTAACTCTGAAGTTATTTTCAAAAGTAACACACTTGCGAATACTTTAAAATATGACGCTAAATAATATTTTGCAAAATGACAAGAATGGGTTTAAGATAAACAAAATAATATTTGAAAGCCAATTCAGAATAACGGTATGCATGAATTCAGAGGTAAGCCTAATCGTCAAGTTGCACGCACATGTGGTTATTATAACGACACAAGCCGTTTGTCAATACAACATCTGAGATATAAATTAATAAACCGACATAATTGTCAATTTCTCAAATTTGACATGGCAAATGGTTTGGGATTCGTTATAATATCCACACGATCACATAATATGCAGTGTCGTTGGGATTTAATAACCCGTCAAAAAAAGGGCGGTTTCTTAATTCCTGGAAACGGTACCAAGGACCGGGTCCAAACTAAGGTGTATATGCATGCATGTCCTAAAATGTCCTTCTAAGAGTGGGCTAACGGTTGAGGCTGACTCGACCTATGCGGGATAGACCTGGCCTCGCAGTAGAACTGGCCATGACAAAACCAGGAAATCTCAATATCCCGAACTAATTTTTGGTGACACGAAAGAAGTTTCAAAGAGTGAGGTAAGGGCAATGCCCTTCCTGCATAACTACCCGTCAAGCGGGTGCCCCGTGATGAAATCGAGGAGGTAAAAGAGAATTGACAGGCTCCATGAGGGAGGAAATATGAACGGAATGTGGACTATGCACAAATAAAACATGCTTCAATACATTCATTCACAACAATTAATTCTACGCATGCAAACAAACAAAGAGTTAAACTATGCATACATACAATCAACACATATAATTATAACACACATTCGTGAAATCTTTTGGTTAGAACCATTTGCGTATCCCCAGCGGAGTCGCCACGCTGTTGAACCCTCCCAAAAATGCATACAAGCATGCATCGGGATGTAATTTCAACAAAATGGGGACTCCAAAGGGTTTTCTTTGGAGTCACCACCTAATTTAAGGATTATTAGGAACCTAAGTTAACTAAAGAGTGCAATTTTTATCCCTTATTTATTGTCCCTTTATTTACTTACTTCATATTTTTTTTTCTAAATAACTTTAAATTAATAAAATTCGTGAAAACCGCCGGATTAACCGCTTTTAGCGGATTTTCGAAAGTGCTCCCGTTAGGGACCTTCTTTCGAATTTAATATAACCACTTACCTAGAATCTCTGAATTATTTTTCTGTTAAATAAGGGATAAAATTGCACTCTTTAGTTAACTTAGGTTCCTAATAATCCTTAAATTAGGTGGCGACTCCAAAGAAAACCCTTTGGAGTCCCCATTTTATTGAAATTACATCCCGATGCATACTTGTATGCATTTTTGGGAGGGTTCAACACTAGCTTCAGCGGAGGTACTGCGCGGAAGAGAAGGCGGTGAGGAGCTTCTGTCCAGTAGCCTTAGTTCTTTGAAGAGGAAAAAGAAAGGCCAAGATGAGGGCGGAGCACGGAAAAAGTCTGCTCGTAAGACTTCCGTTGCTGCCGGGCGATCCTCAGCTGCTGGAGACGGATCCCTGCCCAAAGCCAACGTGGCGGAGTCTGCAGGGGAGACTGCAAAGCCTACTGCCGAAGTCCCCGAGTCTGCACGGGGAAAGGGTTTAGACGAGGAGGTAATTGTTGTTTCAGACACTGAGGCTGATAGCAATGAACCCCTTGTGCGAAAACCTTATCTTCGGAGTGATAAAAGGAAGGTTGAAGAAAAGGCTGCCCGTACTCCGGAGAGGAGTCCCCGAGTTGATGACGGGGTGAAGGTGGCTCCCTCCCGTGTAGACAAAGGGAAAATAAAAATGGGTGAAGAAGAGGAAAAAGAAGAAGAAGAAGAAGAAGAAGAAGAAGAAGAAGAAGAAGAAGAAGAAGAGAGATAAGGGAAGAGGTTCCCCAAGAGGGTGTCCGAGGTCCTCGTGTTTTTCGTTTCGAGGATCTAGAAAATGTGGCCACTGAGGGGGCGACGTCGGTTGGTCTTCACGAGTGCGACACGATGGATCTTGGAGTGGGGGGTGACTCCAATTTATCAACAACAAGGCTTGTCTGGCGGTCAATCATCAACGGTCAGACTGGATTAAAGGACATCAGGGGTGTGCGCTACAAGTTTGGTCCAAACTACCCCTCTGAACAGGCTTTGGAACCCAAGTACTGCGAGAGGAAGCATACCATGAAGTTAGCCCCTGACGTCAACTTTATATCCAGGCCGGGTAGTTTAGCCAAGGCTGTCTCTTCACTCATTGGTCCCCGAGAGGAATGGACAATGAGGGAAATGAATGACGAGGAGTTGGCTTTTACAATCGCCGCCGACTCTGCCCGGGTAAGTGTTTCCCGCTTGTGTTTAGAAGTAATTTGATGTCGTACTTCTAACTTTGTTTCTTTTATTTCTTCAGTCAAGCATGATGTCTACTGAGCTGATGACCTGCTCCAGGATCAACAATGTTGATCAAGTTGTCGAAGTGAAGAAAGAGTTGTTGAATGCTCTGGAGGAGAATAAGATCCTGGCAGAACAGTGTGGTCTTCTTGGGGGTGAAGTTAACCGATTGACTAAGGTTATCAACGAGCGGATTGAGCGGATTAACGAGCTCACCAAGGAGAAGGACCTTCTTTCTGAAGAGAGGGAAGGGTTCGCACATTCTGCCCAGGGGTCTGGAAATTCTGCTTGAATAATGCAAAGCTTCATTGAACAGAGCACTCGGTGAGCGTGGATCTCTTGAGACGGATTTGCAAAGGGCTAATGAAGAGTCTGTTAAAGCCAGAGCTGAACTGCAAGCTGCTAAGGACCAGGTTGCCCAGTTGCTAAATGTTCAAAGTTCATTATCTAAGGACTTGGCAAACCTACGTGACCAATCTGAAATCACGGCGAAGCTTGCTGTGCTCGAAGCTAAGCGTACTCTGCTTGAGCAAGTCCAGACTAAGCAGATCAATGTTGAGGAGATGCTGCTGAAAACGAAGAGTGTTGTTCGCGGAGTAAGACAAGCACTGAATCTTTCTCCAGAAGAGTCTGAGGTAGATGAAGATGAAGATGAGGATGATAGCGAAAACTCGGGTAGCGATGGCAGAATTGACGGAGCTGGTGCATCGTGTTCTGGTCGTAGCCCCAAAAACTGATGCCCCCAAAATTTGATTAAGTTGCAAGTTTGTACATCTGGCGAGAGCCAGATTAGTTGGTAGTGGACAGAGGTCTCGTAGGGACTCTCTGATCCTTGTATGGCCGGTTCCATTCGGCCTTTGTTCACTCTGTAAAACTTCTGTCAGCCATTTTCGACATTTTATCATTTTACAGGATTATGTATACATAACTTTAGATCTTTTCTAATTCAATGACTATATTTAGTCTGAATTTTGATCTTTCGTTTATATGTATTGTGGCCTTCGTGCCTTACGTTTAGGAGCTTTTGAAGTTTGAACTTTATTAAGTTCTGGTCTCCAAAAGTCTGTCCGAATGTTTTAACTTACCCTTTCCCAAAGAAGAGGTCATAAGTTGTGAATAATCTGCGCAGATATTTTATTCTGACCGAGTCGTGGTTGATAGATTTCTGGCCGAATCATTGGCCTTTGCGAACAACTTTGCTTATCGCCTTGATAGTCGAAAGTCGTCGCAGGAATTTATAGATTAGCTCTGGCTGAGTCGCTGGCCTTGTGAACGACTTCTCTTATTTTCGTGGATGTTTGTCACATAAAAGTTTTTGAAATTTGAAAACTCGCCTTTTCACAAGGTCTTTTGCCTTTGTGAAGGTCTTATCTGGCCTACCTACAGGGGCCTCTCACCACCCTCCTTGTTTTTATGTTGGAACACGATAAGTGATAACATAAAAAGAGTTAAGGCAAGTTGTATATAAAAGAACACATATAACCAAACGAGGAGTGTGTCCGTTGTGGGATTCGAACCTACAGCCGCGAAGTTGAAGAACTTCGAGCTCTACCAGTTGAGCTAAACGGATCTGACCTTATTCAGGCCGTTAGTACCATTTAGAAGAAGTATAATAAAAGTAAGAACTGTCAAAAAAGTAAAACGCAAGAAGAAAATAAATGACTGTTTCACCACTCAGAAGTGATACCTTTTGAGGTGAATCACGTTCCAACTGTTCGGGACAATGGAATCGTCTGGTCGTGCTAGGCGATAAGATCCCTTGCCGACTGAGGCAATTACCTTGTAGGGGCCTTCCCAATTAGGGCCTAACTTCCCTGAATTTGCTTCCTGTGTGTTCTGGGATACTTTCCTTAGCACAAAGTCCCCAACCTGGAAACTTCGTACGCGCAGTCCCCGATTGTAATATTGTTCAATTCGTTCTTTTTGGGCGACTACCCGTACGAGGGCTAGTTCCCTTCATTCTTCAAGGAAATCCAGCTCTTTAGAGAGATTGATTGAGTTTGACTCTTCAGTGGAATGTGCATACCGTAGGCTGGGTTCTCCGATTTCGACTAGGATTAAGGCGTCCGTGCCGTATACTAATGAATATGGTGTCCCACCTGTACTCATTTTCACTGTTGTCCGGTAAGCGGTAAGCCCATAGTACACCGGGCAGTTCTTCCACCCAACACCCTTTGGCCAGTTCAAGGCGCTTCTTGAGTGACTCAACGATGATTTTGTTTGTCGACTCCGCCTGTCCATTGGCAACCGGATGATAGGGAGAAGATGTGATCCTTTTGATGTGCAAGTCGTCGAGAAACCTAGTCACTTTCTGGCCGATAAATTGCGGGCCGTTGTCCATGACTATTTCCTTGGGTGCTCCAAAGCGACATACGACGAAACGCCAAAGGAAGTCAATGACCTCCGTTTGCCGTATCTTTGCAAATGCTGCCGCTTCGACCCATTTGGTGAAGTAATCGGTGATAATCAACAAGAAACGTACTCCTCTTGGCGCCGCGGGGAGAGGCCCAACTATGTCCATTCCCCATTTCATGAATGGCCACGGGGAGATTATTGAGTAAGTGGTTCTGCCGGCTGATGAAGAAGATGTGCGAACCTCTGACACTTGTCACATTTTTTGACAAACTCATTCGTATCCTTCTCCATCTTATCCCAGTAGTATCCTGCACGAATCAACTTGCGGGCTAATGCCTTGCCCCCGGAATGATTACCACAGCAGCCTTCATGGACCTCCCGCATCACGTAGTTGGTTTGGTTTGGTCCGAGGCACTTTGCGAGGGGTCCAGCGAACGTCCTGCGATAAAGCTCACCATTGAGGATTGTATACCGAGCAGCTTTTATCTTGAGCTTGCGTGCGGCTTTGGCGTCAGCGGGCAGAGTTCCATGAATAATATAATTTATAATTTCATTCCGCCAGTCCCAAGTTGCATTTATGGTATTGACTTCGAACTTCTCTCGATCTACGGTTGTGTAGAGGAGTTGAACGACAGCTGAAGAGCTGGCCGCCCCCATTTCCGCTACTGATCCTAGATTCGCGAGAGCATCGGCTTCATGGTTCTCTTCCCGTGGTATTTGGAGTGCTTCCCATTCGTCAAACTGTGCCAGGAGTTCTTTCACGCGGGCAAGGTATACTTGCATTCTGGATTCTCGTGCAATGAAGCCTCCGGTTATCTGGTTGACTACCAATTGAGAATCACTCTTGAGTTTGATGATGTTTGCTCCATAGCTCCAAGCTAACTCCAATCCTGCAATCACAGCCTCATATTCGGCTTCGTTGTTAGTAATAAACGGGCACTTGATGGCTTGCCTGATGGTCTCTCCGGATGGGGTGACAAGGACCAGACCAAGACCGGACCCTTTGACGCTCGAGGAGCCGTCAATGTACAGGGTCCATTATATTTGCGCTAAAGTCTGCTAGAGCTTGTGATTTTATGGCTACTCTAGGCTGATAAGTAATATCGAATTCACTTAACTCTATAGCCCATTTTACCAACCTTCCCGAAAATTGGGTTTGTGCAAAACATTTCGTAAAGGAAAGGTTGTTACCACAGCTATTGAATGACTTTGAAAATAAGGGCGTAACTTACGAGCAGCAGTTACTACTGCTAAAGCCAATTTCTCCAAAGGTTGATAGCGTGTTTCTGCGTCAATTAGAGCTTTGCTAATGTAATAAATGGGAAGTTGTTTACCTTTTTCTTCTCGAACCAGAACTGCGCTTACCGAGGATTCTGATACCGCCAGATAAATCAGCAACTGCTCCCCGTGTTGAGGTGTAGAGAGCAGTGGTGGATTGGACAGATACTTTTTCTGATCCTTTAGTGCTTGTTGGCATTCGGGAGTCCAATCGAATTCTTTGTTCTGCTTCAAAACATCGAAGAAACTCTTGCACCGGTCTGAAGACCGGGATATAAATCTTCGCAGGGCTGCCACCCTTCTGGTCAATTTCATGACGTCGTTCCGATTGTGGAGCATGTCTGGAATTGACTCGATGGCATTGATCTGAGCGGGATTGACTTCAATTCCTCGCTGAGAAACAATGAAGCCTAGGAATTTCCTGATCCGACTCCGAATGCACATTTCTCCGGGTTCAGCTTCATGTTGTACTGATCGAGAATTCGAAAAGCTTCCTTCAGATGCGCTAGATGGTCCTCTGCTCGTTTGGATTTGACCAGTATGTCATCGATGTACACTTCCATAGTCTTACCGATATGGTCATGGAACATCCGATTGACTAGGTGCTGATACGTTGCACCTGCATTTTTCAACCCAAATGGCATAACTTTATAACAGTACGTACCTCTGCAGGTTATGAACGCTGTTTTCTCCTGGTCATCGGGGTCCATCAATATCTGGTTGTACCCAGAGTATGCATCGAGGAAGGTAAGCACTTCGTGCCCGGTTGTTGCGTCAATCAATTGGTCTATCCTAGGAAGGGGATATGAGTCCTTCGGACAGGCTTTGTTTAGATCTGTGAAGTCAATGCAGACTCGCCATTTGCCATTCTTCTTGGGCACAACGACCACGTTAGCTAGCCAGTCTGGGTATTTGACTTCATTCACAGATCCGATCTTCAACAGCCGATCGACCTCATCGTTGATGACCTAATTTCGAAAAGCTCCTTGCTGTCGCGTCTTCTGTTTTACTGGGCGGTGGTATGGGTCGACGTTCAACCTGTGAGAAATAACATCTGGAGAAATACCTGTCATATCTGCATGAGACTAGGCAAACGTTGTATGCCGCTCCTTGAGAAACTGGAGAATATCTCCTCGTAAGCGTTCGCTCAACTCGGTGAAACGGCCTCGGTCAGTCGTTTCGGAAGTTAGGACTCCGATTGGCGTGCCGATAATTTTAAAATATTCGTAATATCTATTAGAACCTGTCTGTAAAATTTGAACTAAATCAGACCTCGTTTGGTAGGCATCGGAAGAAGGTTTCAGTTTTTATTGGCGATAAATACTAAAAAGAGATTTTCGAGCTCGGTTTTGCCGAATGAGCTCCGATTCGAAATCCGAAAGCGCCGTTAGGTTCGTATGATTATTTGTGATTTTTGTAAACTTTTGAAAGTGAATTTCGATGTTGTTCGGCTAGTTTCCGCTAAAATGCTGAAAGTTAAATAATTTGACTTCTTTTCATCTAAATTCGCATCTTGAGTTTCGGGAGTCTGATTTGAGATCCGCCTTCGCGAGTATGTTACATATATTTTGTATAAGTTCTATGCAAAAGTTGGAATTATTTCGAATATCGTAGGGTTTCGTTTTAATTTTCATCGCGAAAAGAAAATAAAATAAAAGAAAATGAAAAAAAAAAAAAAGGAAAACGACGAAAGAAAGAAATGAGCATATGTCGGCAGCCAAGGGATCAATATGATCCCTTGGCTGATACATTCAAGAAAAAGCAGAAACCAAAAATGGAATATGAACAGAAAAACGAGACTGGCGCGGCAGAGAAAAAATGCCAGAAATGAGAAAAGGGGCCGGAGAAAAGTAGAATTTTTACCCCGAAACATTCAGGTAATGATCTTAATATATTATTTGAGTTTATTACGTGTGTTTGAATATGTTTTAACTGTAAAACTTGGAATATTAGACATCGTTTTAACAAGTTCAATTAATAGTTTGAAGGGTCAAATGGACCCCGATAATGAAATTGATTATATATTCGTACTCAGTGAGTTATGGGCAACATATAAATGTAAATTATTTGGGGTTTGGTTACGTGACCTTAAACCCTGTATATAGGCCTGGCTTGCGTATTGCGTATGCGAATAGGGTATCAGGCTCCTAACCGGATTGCCCTAAGATGTGAGGAATGAAGCCTTTATCCCTATTTGATATATTTTTCTGCTCATTAAACACAGTGGGATCGTTTGGCAATGAATCCAAAAGAATAAAGCGGTTGTTGGGCTGTTAACTTTGGAAGAGGTGAGTGTTTTATATCTATTTCTTGGAGGCATCTGGCCTCGTGGATGTTCTACCACATGTTTACTTACGTGTGTAGCTGCCGATAGGCGTACTCATTACGCCTTAGCTTTGAATTTACATTGTATATTATATGTTATGCCCTGTAGTTGGTATTGCATTGAACATATGAGCATTGCACTCTGGTTTTGAGCATTGCATATACTTCCCGGTTGGCGATGAGAGTCCCGCAACGGCGAAGGGTCATTATTGCATATACTTCCCGGTTGGCGATGAGAGTCCCGCACCGGCGAAGGGTCATTATTGCATATACTTCCCGGTTGGCGATGAGAGTCCCGCACCGGCGAAGGGTCATCATTGCATATACTTCCCGGTAATCGATGAGAGTCCCGAGCCGGTGAAGGATCATTATTGCATATATCTCCTGGTAGACGATGAGAGTCCCGTGCCGGAGATAGGTACCAGACATATGTGACTGCATTGCATCATACCGCATTCATCCCATCTCATTGCACCGCATACTGACTATTGTGTGTATTGTGTTGTGTTTTATGTATGCGGTATGTATACTATGTTGTGGACATATCTCAGTTTGTCTATATATTTCTGGCTCGTATTCTGGGTTGCGGGGATCGGGTTGCACGCCGCAACGGTATAAATATGTGGATCGAGTTGCACGCCACAACGGTATAAATATATGGATCGGGTTGCACGCCGCAATGGTATAAATATATGGATCGGGTTGCACGCCGCAACAGGATGAATATATGGATCGGGTTGCACGCCGCAACAGGATGTATTTCTGATTGTTGATGTGTTCGGGATACCTATATGTTTTGGCTATCTTACGTTCCTGGTTGTTGATGAGTTTGTCATTGCATACGTGTTTCTAGTTATTATCTGGCTCTGCCTTTTCATAATTTAAATAAGAAGAATTTGGTTTATCTGTTTCTTTTCTCCCTGGCTAGCTATCCTATTCTTTGAGGTGGCTAGTCTGCCCAACTTATTGAGTCCTTTTGACTCACCCCTGTTTGTTGTTTATTTTTGTCTATCTATTTCGTTTCGGCAGGTTCGCTCCAGGATTGAGTTCGCCACGTTGTGAAGGAGCGAAGATGACTTCAGCTGTCAGAGTGAGCCAGCTTTTATTCCGGATGGCCACCAGTTTATTGTTAATTATTTCAGCTGCATTTTGCTCCCTTCAAGAGGTATCTGTCTGCTTTTGTACTCTTAGATGTCTAGTCTTGATAGCCCTAAACCTAGTATGTTGGGTAATGAGCTGTAATTTCTTTTGTACAGCTTAGAGGTATCAGTATGCTTGTGTTTTTTTTAGTCTTGTCCATATTTGTGAATTGTTATATTTATTTTCCTAATTTAATTGGTAAGGGTTCGCCCGACGGGTCTAGGGGAGGATGTCGGGTGCCCGCACGGCCTAACCGGATTCCGGGTCGTGTCAGTTGGTATCAGAGCCTAGTTTAGAGTCTATCCAGACTAAGACAGTGTCTAGTAGAGTCTCGGTGATGGGTACGTAGACGTCCGTACTTATCTACGAGAGGCTATGATGGCATTTAGGAAGTTTCACTTCCTTCTTCTCTGATCGTGCGTCGGTCTAAGATGCAAAAGTATTTTCGTTAATTCCTTCATGGTAATTGTGAACCTCGTGCGACAAAATCAGCAAACGATATGAGTTCAGGACGAAGAAGTCTAGCCTGGGGCTAGCACTGACGAAGCCCCGAGAGTTTTGATCGTGCTGACGATCTAGTTACGGAGGTCCCAGCTGTATGAGCTTGCGATGGGCAAGGGAGCAGGGCCTTGTAGTTCCCATGGCTCTCTACGATGCTTTACGAGAATCTTTGCGACGCAGATACCGTAAGAACCTATCATTCGCTGAGCAGCCTATCAAGGTTGCTGCATGTGCAGACGTTCGATCTCAGGGAGCTCCTTTTCTGGTTCTTAATATTGCTGCAGTAAATTATATTCTGGAGGTAGTATGTGTTGTACCTCTAATTGTTCTGGCTGGTTAGCCAGCCAAGATATCAGTTCGGTCCGAGTGTCCGAAGAGGTTGCGATGTTTTAAGCAGTTGAACCTTCCAATATTCTTAAGCAATGCATCAGATAAACCTCGTGATTCTTTTTTTAAAAATAAAATGATGTCAGTATATCCTTCAGGCTGTCGGTTATCTCGAGCAATATGTTGTGTATTATTCTGCTTTCCAGTTTCAGGGTCTAGCCTTGAATTGCTGGGCCGCTCTCTTATTAGCTAACTTGGTTCGATTTTCTTCTAGATTCGTGGAAAGTTCCTTTCGAGTAGCGAGCGAGATGAAAAGTGTTTCCAGTTTGAGTGGATTAGACAGGGTAGCCTGTCGGTTAGCCTGTTGGTGTTTCAGAATATGAGATTAAATTTTATAGAATGGCTGAATATGCATTAGAACTAGTCCATGAGCCTTTCGAGATTAAAGATTTATTGATGACCTGTCTTTTTCCTTGAGATCCCAGATGGCTCGAGAGATTGAGGTCGGGATTTCATTTGATATCGTTGTTGATATTTCTCAGAGGTATTGCGCATACCATAAGTTAGAGAGGGAAGAGTTAGAGCGGGAGAGCAAGAAATCTCGTGGCCCTAGTGGGCAACCATGGTACCTCATTGGAGGTAAGAGTTTTGATTATTTTGGGAGGTCACCTTCCAGGTTATCTCAACTTGTGTCACTTGATTCTTAGAGTGCGCCAGTAGCTCATCAAGATCAGATTCAGTTTTCTCTTTACATCTATCAGTAATCTTTCCAGCTTCCATTTTTCAGCGAAAATGTGGTATCATTATCATGAGTCTGGCTATCCTTTAAAGAGTTTTCCGTTACTCCGGCGAGTAGGCAGTCATCCTTTCTCTCGTCAGGCACCTGCACAGTCGCAGGGGATTTCATTTAGATCTCAATCAACCAGAGAAATGCCACCATCCAATAGTGGTTGAGAGTGTGGTAGCAGTGGTTCTTCAGAAAGTAATTGCCAGGGTAATGGCTCAGCTCAGCTGCAGAGGCAATTCTATGAACTGCTTGTCTGGCGGATGCTGAGGTATCCGATATAGTAGACCCATGTATTTCTTCTTCTCTTAAATGTGAGTAAGATTTGATTTTCTTTCGATCGATCTGGGAATGGTGTCTTATCATGTTTCGACGGTTTCTTGGATATTGTCGTAATTTAGAATCGGTTGCGGTAGAGGGGTGGGTTTCTGATACGATTTATTCCTGGCATTTATGAGACCCTACTAGTTTATCTGGTTTAAATGTGAGGGATTTGTGAGTATCGGTATTTTTCTGGTTGGCATCTTGTTACGCCACTTTCTATTATTCTGTCAAATCAGTTTACCTCTCTCGTCGGAATTCAATGTTGGTATGATAATGAGATCCTAATTCGTCCCCATCATAAAGCGTCATCGTTTCTTCCGGTACAAAGTGATAAGTAAGTAATATTCGATCGATGTGTCTTCCTTTGGTTCAAGATGCTTATAGAATCATGTTATTCTACAAGTTTGTCTCGGTATAAAAGGGTTTTCTGGTAAATTGTCAGAGTTTCCTTCTTATTGGGGGATTAAATTAGCATAGATGTTGTTCCATAAAGCTCATTTAATGTATTTCTTCAATTGCGATTTTTGGGTTAGCCTGACTCGGAAGTAGTCTAGCTCTGGTAGCCAAGAAATAAGAAGATGAACTTCCTGAAGCTCTAATTATTTCTATCCTCGATCTATTTCCATTTCTTCTTCGTCCGGCACTAATGAGCTTGGGCGATTGGTAGCCGCTTGTGATGTTCCCTGTGTTGAGCCAGAGTACATGTTATTGTAGCCAGGTAAGCATATTATTATTTTGGATATCAGTTTATCCAGGTATCCATTCCCGTGTATAGTATAGTACTGGTTTTGTTTTTGCGGATCATCCAGTTTCAGGGGAAACTCTGCCGAAATTTTTATATAGAAGTACCATCCATCAGGCGGTGGTGTTTACGGCAAAGGTATGGAGTTGTGAACTTGAGAGTTGCAGCTGTTTGGCAACTCGAAAGGGTAGTTGGTAGCTTAGGTCTGCCTACGTTCAGCTTTTAGCTAAATCTTCTTTAGTCCAGCAGACTGTGCGAGGATGATTATTCCTATTCAAATGGCTGCATGAGTTTGTGCTTTAAGTGGAGGAGTCTTCCTCCAATTGATGTCGAATCATAATATTAAATCTCTAAGGTGTTGCTGAAGCGTAAGCTAATTCTTTGTTTCATCGACATGTTCTATATCGAAAGTATATCGACGAGGTGATTCGTTGGTGGAATCATGTTAGCCCATCAAGAGTTGCGTGTATCTTCATTTCGAAAATATAGAACTCTCTTCTCGTGATCGAGGAAGAATAAGCTTAGTCAGAATAAGCTGTGTGATGGTATTATCATATTATCCAGATATATTTTATTCCAAAAATTCGATATGCGTGTTATGATTTTGATCCTGTAATAAGAAGATAATGCCCGGGCAGCAGTTTATGAAGGTTGTGCAAGTTCTCTAGTTATCTGCGTAAATCTTGCTTTAGATTTAGGCTCGTTCGAGGACGAACGAGAGTTTAAGTGGAGAAGAATGAAACGGCCTCGGTCAGTCGTTTCGGAAGTTAGGACTCCGATTGGGTGCCGATAATTTTAAAATATTCGTAATGTCTATTAGAACCTGTCTGTAAAATTTGAACTAAATCAGACCTCGTTTGGTAGGCATCGGAAGAAGGTTTCAGTTTTTATTGGCGATAAATACTAAAAAGAGATTTTCGAGCTCGGTTTTGCCGAATGAGCTCCGATTCGAAATCCGAAAGCGCCGTTAGGTTCGTATGATTATTTGTGATTTTTGTAAACTTTTGAAAGTGAATTTCGATGTTGTTCGGCTAGTTTCCGCTAAAATGCTCAAAGTTAAATAATTTGACTTCTTTTCATCTAAATTCGCATCTTGAGTTTCGGGAGTCTGATTTGAGATCCGCCTTCGCGAGTATGTTACATATATTTTGTATAAGTTCTATGCAAAAGTTGGAATTATTTCGAATATCGTAGGGTTCCGTTTTAATTTTCATCGCGAAAAGAAAATAAAATAAAAGAAAATGAAAAA
>JBBBVM010000500.1:0-22071 GCA_037355625.1 Petunia x hybrida | reverse complement strand
TCGGATTGCCTTTAGTTATGTTTTGCTTTGAATATTTTTATATGAGCGAAGTGACGACGATTGGTATCATTTATTTGTAAAATAGACAGAGCATTTTTGCTAAGTAATGAATAAATACGGTCATATTGTCTTTATTTTAAATTTTCACATTTTTGTTATTGATGAGTGAAGTGAAGACGATTTGGACTCATTTGTTTGCAAAAGTACTTAATATTTGGCTCATATTATGAATAAATGATGACGGATCATGTTTACCTTTGACTTTTTATTGATTTTTGTATTTTCACATGTATTTTTGTGTATGAACAAAGTGAAGATGATTTTGACTCATTTGTTTGCAAAACAGACGCAATTTTTTGTTCAATATGCATAACACAACGGATTGCGGTTATTTTTAGATATATAAGCACTTGAGGTCTTTTTTGGATGTGTAAAGTGAGGCGAATTTAGCCCCATTTCTTCATAAAATGGACATAATTATATACATGAACACATACGAATTGTCGTGTTTTAATTATATAATCACTTGAAAGTATTTTTTATCGGTGTGTGAACTGAGGCCAATTTGGTCTCATTTATTCATAAAACGTACATAATTATATGCATAAATACAGACAGATTGTCGTTATTTCTAAATATATAAGCACTTGAAGGTATTTTTGTAAATGAATAAAGTAAGTACGATTTGACACAATTTATTTACAAAAGGAACATGATTTTTTGCTCACTATATGAAGAAATGATGTCGGATTGGTCTTATATTATATTTTACTTTGCTATTTTACTATGAGCGAAACGATGACGATTTGACCTTATTTATTCACAAAATGGACGTGAAACACTAACATATTGACATTGTTTTTTGGCTTTGTAGAAAGCAGTGGTCTTTTTGTAATTACGACTTCAAAAAGGTGCGGTGATAATTTTGTAATTACGGGAAGTACTCTATTAGTAAGGGTATTTTGTACTTTCAACTTTATTTAATGTAAATTGCTCAATTCTTTAAGACCACTAAAAAATATTCAACCTTTTAAGACCATACTCCTTTTGCTTATTTGTGTAATTCTCCCTTGAAATATGTAGGTATGTGGAGTTATTTTGACGAATAATCACTATTTAACCCGCTCAACAAGAAACAATTTTATTAAATGGTCACAGTTTAAAAAAGAGGGAGAACTTTGAAGAAACAGCCGCTACAAACCTTAGAAAATCTTTTTGAAATTGTCGATTAAACTCCAAGAAAATTTTCTTGGATTTACTTCAAAGTTTTGGAGAAGTTTTTTGTGGCTTCATGTTTTACAGTCCCAGGGATTAAATTTCTGGGATTTTGAACCAAAACAAATAAAAGTTCAATTGTTTTTTTAGGATTAATTTTGAGGATTTAGTTTAAAGTTCTATGACTTTCGGTGGCTATTTTTCAAAATATTTTTGTATTTTTTAAATTGTCTATTTTCTTAAAGTGGGTAAGTGATGGCTTCCGAAACAACATCTATCTTTTTGAAGGTAGAGTTAAGTTCTCTATACATCTCAACTTCCTAAATCCAACTTGTAAGATAACACTAAGGGGTCGTTCGGTTTGGTTTTCTTTTACGCAGGTATTAACTATTAATATGGGTATTAGTAATGTGAGTATTAATAATGTGTGTATTAATAATGTGGGTATTGATAATGCGGGTATTAGTTATGTGGGGTTTAATAATGTGGGTACTAGCCACGCATATATTAAACGTAGGGATTATTTGTTGAATCACTGATATATTACAAATTAACAAAAAATATTATATTAAAATATTTATTTACTCCTTAAATAAAATTTTAAAATCCTTATTATTATGAGAGTTAATTTTGTCATTTTAAATTTTAATACCTGCATTATTAATACCCACATTATTAATACCATCTTCTACCCCGCATAAAATAATACATAGATTCCCGCATTAATAATGCGGGTATTAATAATACGGAATATACAAAAACGCAACCAAACGTTGCACTATTTTTATATGCGGGTATTAAAATTTCACAAAAACCAATCGAACGCTGCGCTAAATTAACGCTGAGTTTTGTGCGGGTATTAAACCTTTAACTCAGTAACTGAACGACCCCTAAGAGTCTGTTTGGCCAAGTTGTCAAAATCAGCTTATTTGAGAAGTATTTTTCAAAGAAGTGCTTTGCCAAATAAGCAATTTGTGTTTGACCAAATTTTAGAGAAGTATTTTTGTTATTAATTTGTGTTTGACCAATATTACAAAAAATTACCAAATTACGAAAATGAATATATAATATATTAATTTGATTAAATATGGAAGTTTGAAATGTGTATTCTTATTCCAAATAATCAAAAGCACTTATTTTTCAAGAATCTATTTTTTTCAGCTTCTTCCCACGCAGAAAAACAGCTTCTGCTGCCACTCAAAAGCACTTATTTTTCTCTAGAAGCTTGGCCAAACACCACAAAATTTTAAAATAAGCATATTTTTAGAAAAAAAAGTACTTCTGACTCCCCCAGAAGCTTGGTCAAACAGATTCTAAGTAATATTATTATTGTGTAATTGCTAGCTGGTTTTTGTTTTAGCGACCTAAAAAGTGATTTCAGGTTAAATTTTGACAGGTTTGTGATGGCGTAGTGGACTGTAGAGTAGTTCCAGCAGTGATCATTGAGGACTAATTTCAAATGTCATGCCTGAAATTTATTTTGCAATATTTCAAGAAAAATTCAAATAAATGAGACCCTGGTTTTTTTTTGCACGTCGTAGCGGGATCTGCCAGATAATATCCCATTTTGGGAAGTTATTATTTCTGTTTTAATGAAATGAAATGTGGCCGTCCTTTATCATATATACTACTCCGCAAATACTGTATATGACGGTTTGTTTCAACAATGCTCCCTCCTTGGGTCCCACATCCGTTGTCTATTTCCTACTTCTTAGCAAATGAGGGATCTCAACTCAAATATCAGAATATTGGGGCCCACTGTTCAAGCACACCTGTTGTTTATGTCGACCGAGTATGACTGCAAGTACCATACACTTACGAGTATGTCCATAAAAAATGTTTCACGTATTTTTATTTTTTTTAACAAAATATGTTTGCACATAAAAAATTGTCGGTTTTAAAAGAAGTTTTACAAAAATATTTTTGAAAAATAAAAAAATACTATGAGGACTTTTTAATTTTTTTTATAAAAATCAATTTCTTCACTAAAAATCTTCAATTTTTCGGGTAAATTTATGTCCTCACAACTTGAACTTCCAAACACTAAGTTTTTAATACTCTTTTTTCAAACTTACTTTGGTATTTATGATCAAACTAATACTTATATTAAATAACTAAGTTATAACAGCTTATTCATAATTAAGTGATATATATTTAAGTTGCAAGTAAATTCTTATATCGGTAAGAATAATATAATTTAAAATATTTTTGGATAAACGATAAAAATAATTGATAAGCATCAAATTAATGTTTATATATTAGTCTGTTTTTGCTATTTGTATTTTTGGTTTGCATCTGGTATCATTTAGTTTTTTTCTTCTTCCTACTTTGCTTTAATTTTATTATGTTTTTCTGAATGGTTGTGGGTAGCCGAGGTTTATCAGAAACAGCCTCTCCACCTTGGTGAGGGTAAGGTTGACGTACATTTCACCCTCCCAAAATCCCACTTGTGAGTATAAAAAATAATAACTGATAGGCATTAAATTAATATTGATAAATCAAAAAGTGCTTATAAGCTGAAACATTTTCGTGCAGATGATTGTAATTAGGGGTGTTCATGGGTCGGTATGGTTCGAATTTTAGCTCATCAGTATCGGTATATCGGTTAACGGTATGTAATTATACAAATCAATACCATACCAACCAATATATCATTTATAACGACACCGTTATATTATCGATAGCAGTAGCAGTTCATTATCGGCACCGATTCAATTTTTGCACACTCCTATTTGTAAAATAAAGGAACCAAATGCAAAGGTGGGGTGCGTGGTAGAAGCGCGAGTTACGTTGGTGTACTGTGTGAGAGCAGAAGGGTAGGGATAGTAGAAAGCGTCGTAGTCACAACAGTCTCCAAAATTCTCTAACGCCTACAGACAGCCGCTCTTTTCGCAACTCTTATTACTTACTTCTCCTCTCCTTGTTTTCTCCACAAAACAACACTCTCCCTTTTTCTTTCTCTTGTTTTCTCCGTACTTGTTCTATTAACTTAGTAACATTTTGTTGTACTTTGATTGTTCAAACAAATATGGCAACAATGAATTTACCTTCAGGGACTACACACTGTTCAACAGCATCATCATTGGATCGGCTTTCATCTGCTAAGAATATATGTGACTTATTTTTCTTGATAGGAAAAGAGTGAACAACAAAATGACATGGAAATATCATCATCAGCAAATCATGGCCGTTAAATCACCTGAACATATTTCATGGCGTTAAAAACAATGTAATTCATGCCAGTTATGATAACTTCGATGTACCTCGTAGTTCTTCTGTAAGTTTCTCTTTTGGTTATGAGTATATGTTTATTAATTACTTGAGTTATTGCGTTCGATATTTAATTTTTGTATATTGGGTTTGTCTGGACCCAGAGGCGGATGCATGATTTTCTCTAAGGGATTCAAAAACTATAGTTGTTGTGCATGAGACTCGAACTAAGGAACAAAGTCATAAGTGATACCCCCTTCACCACTAGGACGAAGAATCTTTTGTTGGTAAGGGGACTCAATACTAGTATATATCCGTATAAAAATAACTTTTTACCTACATATACAATGTAATTTTTCGATGAAGGGTACCTTTATTGGCTCTAGGTCCGCCACTGTCTGAACTGTTGAAGTTGTATTTAGACATGTATTTTACTTGAAAAAAGAAGTTAAAGTTGTGTGAACCGAGAAATTTGATCTTTTGATCTACTGTGTTTTCGAAAAATTAGTGAGACTAGCCGTCATTCTTGAGAAAATGCATCCCCTGCATTATGTATATTACTCGTCTAGATTGTTTAGGAACTAATGCAAGTCTAATTACTCTGTTAACGTGTTACACTTGACTTTTGTTCATCAATCATGAACTGGTCATATGGTTGTAAATTATCGACAATGCAGAGTGGTCTCTGCGAGTTTGTTTTAAATTGATGTGAGATGTCACCCTGTTGGGGCTATCGAGATTAGTTCTCATCCATTATAGTCTATCATACTAGAGTATTTGAAAGCACGATTGGGCCAGTTATCCATTAATAATAGTTTCTGAGGTTCTTAAGAATCTTTAGGTCGTCAAAAGGCTGAGCTGACCAACTTATTTTTGCTGTAAAGTATCAAGAAACAGTATAGTTTCCCATATGAGCTGTTGATGCTGAATTGCATATCATGTTGCCTCACGGCGTATACTTTTTTATGGAAGATAAGGGCAAAACGAGGAACATTGTGAAAAAGAAGAGCAAAGAGGCCGTTCCGTCTAACAAGGAGTTTAGCGCATCTGGCACTTTACAATGCCTTTCCGAAATTTTAAATTTCTAAATTGAGCTAAACAAATGAAGCTTATATTGATGATTTGTTTTTCAGTATCAAGAGTCTCCCTTTTCACTGTTTGTTTGGTTGTATTACTGCATTCTTTGAACAATAAGTCATTTCGTCCTTAAAAGTGCGAACTGGTAATCTTCTTCCCTTATTTGTGGTTCAGTCCAGTGCTTACGTTCTGGGGCAAGAAAATGTGTATCTGAACTCTCCAAGAAAAACCAAGATAGTTTTGCACCATTGGTCCCTCCACAAGCTCACGGGAGATGATCTGGAAATTGGCAGAGACTGGAATGAATGTGGCCCGTTTGAATATGTCACATGGAGACCATGCTTCACACCAGAAAACTATAGACCTTGTTAAAGAATACAATGCTCAATTTGAGGACAAGGTTATAGCAATAATGTTGGACACTAAGGTAACCTATTAGCTTTGTAGCTGCCATTATTAATTTCTGTTTTAAGTGTATTTTTGAAACAATACTATAACTATAAGTAGTGTAACTATAATATTCTGCCGATTATAGAGTGGTTTCTTTGTGTCCATCACTTTTCATTTGATTTTCAGATGTTGTGCTTTTAACTTACTGTTTGATGTACCATAAGAAAATATGCGTAGCTATTCTTGATACAGCTGTGATTTAGAGGAAACATCTAAATAGGAGTGCTGGAAACATCCAACTTTATTTGAAATTCAAGTTTCTGATCTAACATCCTGTGACTGATTAGGAACTGAACTTTGTAAAAGTATTTGATGCCTATTTGGCGCGGAAGACGTAGACACTCTTTGCAAAAAATGAGCAGTTTAGCATCTAAAATATGTACAAATGAATCGGTGCATATTCGACTCTGAAGATGTAGGACCCTTTGCAGGCCATGGGCAGGGATTTGGCTAACATTTTATGTATTGCAAAATTTTCTAAGGCGATGGGCTTGGATT
This sequence comes from Petunia x hybrida, assembly GCA_037355625.1. Taxonomy (NCBI): domain Eukaryota; kingdom Viridiplantae; phylum Streptophyta; class Magnoliopsida; order Solanales; family Solanaceae; genus Petunia; species Petunia x hybrida. The sequence continues at coordinate 15,621 of JBBBVM010000500.1, read as the reverse complement.
TAGCGAAAGTTTATGTTATGATAGAATTGTTAAATGACTAACAGAGCTGGTTGTCTTTGTCCATTGTAGCATATCCATGAAATAGGAAAAAGGAAACACTTTATCTAGTACTTAGGAAAACCCCATTAGAGAAATGAAGGAGGGCCTCCTTTCCTATTTTACAGTAGGGTGGGGGTTGGAAGGTCAAAATAATTTTCCCGGGTTCTGAACCCATTGAGATGACCCAAGTATTTCACTATTTCGATTTTGCTAGTCCTTGGGAATAGCATCAGAAGTGTTTTGGGGGGGGGGGGGGGGAGGTAATCAAGGTGAAGAACAAAGAACCTTTGAGTTCCTTTTTCTTATAAACTAAGCCCATGAAGGCTAGATGGTAAAACTGCATTTCAGGTGATCGATTCAGTTTGCTGAGGGTTACAGGACATGGTAAACTGATTTTCTTAACTTCCGTTTTCTCGTTCTATTAAAGAGAACAGAGATAACAAGTTCTGAGAGTGCGTCAAATTTTCCTCCTGTCCATTTCCTGTTCTTGTAGGAAGCATGTAAGCCTATTTTATCCTGTCTATCACTATCATTACCATCGCCAGGAAATAGACTTTTGGGGGTGGAAGTTGTATGCTGATATGCTGTTCATATGGTTTGCGATTCAGAAGTTTGAAATGTCGAGGCAATCTAATTTTGATTTTCAACTGATTAAGTTAATCAGGTGTAAACTGAGTTTTTGTTTTATAGCTTTAGGAAGCTTTTATCAACCCAAAAGAAATGACAATTGAGATCCTTCTTGTGTAACTTGTTATTTCCACTCCAGTTGTAAATGGGTTGCTGTTGTTTCATGTTGTTCTGTGGACAAATTAATGCATTGTGGTTAACAATTCTGAAGCTTCCATTACACAGTGCATAACCATGTCATACCATCTGTTCTTTCTTGCTTGGCCTTTGTTCTATTATGAAGATTGTGTAACTTGTCTTGATGGTCTTCCACTTCTCCAGTTGGATGTTGAAATACCTTGTTTGTTTACTGTTGTAAGATGAGACATGAGTGCCAGAACAATAACACTCTACTCCAATGAGCTCCTTCCCATTTTATTCATTCGTTGTCTATGATATATCTTGCAGGGACCTGAGGTGAGAAGTGGAGATGTGCCACAACCCATCTTACTTAAGGAGGGTCAAGAATTCAACTTTACCATTAAAAGGGGAGTCAGTACAGAAGACACTGTTAGTGTAAATTATGATGATTTCATAAATGATGTGGAGGCTGGAGACATACTACTAGTTGATGGTAACTGAATTTCTTCCATTTCATTTCTTGATAGACACTATTTGCTTAGCTAAAAGATAGCTATAGCACAAGTAATGTAAAGGCAATATTGGGGTCGGCTTGGGGCGAGACCCTCAAAAAATGCCTTTGGGTAAAATAGGAGGCGCTTGTCTCACGAGACTTGTGTTTCTCGCGCTAGAGCGCATGGTCCCTATGCACAATGCACATGGCTCACCTGAAAGTTTTAGAGATTAGCCTAGTGGCAATTAGCCTAGTAAACTCCTAAAATTCCTTAGTTAGCCTTTGTCTCCTCAAAAGCTCTGCTCATTGATAACAAAGTTTTAAACATTACAACTCAACATTGAAGTCCTCTATTGCATATTCTGTGATTGAGAACACTATGAGGAGTGTTTCAAATGGGATTATCACATCTGAAAACAGATAGTCAGTCTTCAATTTTCATCTTTTGCTAACTTGTCTCTCTTCAGTTCTCTATATTTTTCTCTTTAAATCTTATTTTTCTACTCTATTTTGGTTGACAATAATATTTTGTCGTTTTCATATGATGAAACTTGTTTATTTTACAGTTAAGGTTTAATGGGTAACGGCCTACAAATAATTATATGAGCATGATATCATAATGGATTACAGTACTACAAGTTGTTTCAAATATTACAAATAGTTGTTTCTTGATTCATGAGATGATAGTTGTTTAATTTATAGTTAAGTTTCTGAGTAGCTACCAACAAAGAATTGTATCAAATATTACTTTCAGTAATGAGTTAGAATACTACAAGCTGTTTCATGAATTGTTAGCTAAATCCAGCACATAAAAACGAATATTACTTTCTGTTGAGGTCCTACTTAATTTATTTTCTTATTCATTCCAATCATCGCAAACTGTTGTATCCTCATCAAGTTACGTAGCTAAAATCGAATGCTTGACTATTCAAGTTTGGATCCATATTTGTTCTTACCTTTTGTGACTTATGGAACAAGAAAACTTCTAAGCCCATAAGAATTCCAATTACCTGTACTGCTTCATCCAGGGGGAATGATGTCATTAGCTGTGAAATCAAAAACCAGCGATGTAGTGAAATGTGAAGTTATTGATGGAGGAGAACTGAAATCAAGACGGCATCTAAATGTAAGAGGAAAAAGTGCCACCCTGCCTTCAATCACGGGTTTGTTCAATTTCTGGACCTTACCTCTACATTATTTTGCTCGCTCATTTGTTCCACTAACAACACGCTTTGGTTGCTTCTTTTTGTATTTTATACAGAGAAGGACTGGGATGATATCAAGTTTGGCGTGGACAATCAAGTCGACTTCTATGCCGTTTCCTTTGTGAAGGATGCCAAGGTGGTCCATGAATTGAAAGATTACCTGAAAAGTAAATTGTCTTCTACCTATAAGTTTTTTTTTTCCTTTCTTTTTCCTTTAAGGATCTTCAACATATTGTGGTTATCGATGTATCTGTTTGACTAAATTGGAATAGCTACTACACAGGCTGTAATGCTGATATTCATGTTATTCCAAAGATTGAAAGTGCAGACTCCATTCCAAATCTCCACTCCATCATTTCTGCTTCTGACGGGGTTAGTTCAGTCTTCTAATATTGTTGCCTTATTAGTTGTGATTTAGTAGTCACTCATGCTATTTTTGCTACTATAGTGTGCACATTATTTTGAGGATCCAGAAAGAAAAATAGCACTAACATTTTGTCTTGCTTCCATTGAGTGAAGTATGATGCAGTGAGAATGGGGGTGAAATTTGGATAGAACCCAAAAGTAACATATGGTGAGCCCTTGCATAGAAATGTGAAGAGGAAATAGGACATAGAATAGGGTGTGCTAGTAGTACCTCCATGGTATCAAATTACTAGAATTATGCAATTGAAAAAAAAGGAAGTCAAATATCTGATTGACTCGCTTTCTAGAAATTCTGACCCTCTTAATGTTATACTTCCATGGACGTCCCGCCAGAATAGGAAACCATGTACAACAACAATAAGGCTGCTTTGAGTTTTTTGAGAAGGCTGCTTCATGTTATGTAAACGATAGAAGGATTCTGTCTATTTGAGGAGTAGCCTCTATCTTATATTTCTTTGTGGTGCACCCATATGATTCCTGTATGTATAGAAATTGGGTGTTGTTTGTATAAAATCATCTTTTTGAAAGTTTTCTACCTTTTTTTTCTTCTATACAGGTTTCTTAGTTTCTTTCATTTATAAAACTTATTACTTGATCCCAAAAAAAAAAAAAAAAAAAAAAAAAAAGAATTTGCACAATGTGCAAAGATTAATGTGGAATAGTTGAACTTCATTTGGATAAAAGGAAGCAGAAGAATAAGAGAGGAAGTAAGTGATACTAATAGCTTTTAAAATCTTTGAATCCTTATTTTAATAGTTTGCCAGTTTATGGCTGCAAGAAGCTGCCCATCCTTCTTCCTTAGCCCTTTGAACATCTAGGCAATATCTTTTCTGTAAGGCTTTCTGATTCATAGGACCTTAGACCAGCAATGCTTGACTTCTGTTCTGACTCGGTTTTCTTGGTGTACATGTGTTGAAGTGTTCCTTGTTACAGTAGAAGTTGTTAATAGGAGAGGAAAATTATCTGTAGAATTATACGTATTTTTAACTTAAAGTCTTATGAAAAAAGGAAGGTTAATCTTTCTGTGTAGTTCTTGTTGCTTCGGCAGAACCCTCTTCGTATTAATGGGCGGTGTCTACAAGCTTTTGATTGATAATTCTATTGGTGAAATAAATTGTTTTGTGTTAGCATTATCAAGCTTCCTCCACTGAAATGTGATCTTTTAAAATGATAACTACAATTATTTAAACATTGTGTTTGAGAAGTTGCTTAAGTTATGTCATGCAACTGCTTATAGGCAATGGTGGCCCGCGGTGATCTTGGAGCTGAGCTTCCAATTGAGGAAGTCCCCTTGCTGCAGGTAATTGCAATGCTCATGCATACAGCTTATTTCATGAGCCTTTTAATACCTAACTGCCTCTGTCATAAAGTGCGGAGAGGGCGAGATCTTTATTATAGCATCTCTTGCTAAATGAGGCGTATATATTCCATCACTGATCATACTACACCATCTTGGTTAAATATTTTCTTTTTTGTCAATTTGGTTGGATAAAATTATATGACATTTTGAATGAATCTTAATTAGTTAGTGCTGATTTTCACTAAAGTTTGTGTTGCTATATTCCCATGTCAAGTTAACTACCATGTTCAAAATGCACTCAGGTTTACAATTAGATATATCCCCATGGAAACTGAACAACCCCATTTCAGAATTCCATTCAGTTGCATACATTTGCCATCACAAGATCCAAGTCATTTGGTAGGAAAAACACTGCACTGCCACTTATGAAAAATCTTCATGTCAGTCAACCTAGCTGAATTGCCAATCGAAACTAACCTGTTCCTGTTTAATTCAGCCTCTCTCTCCCCTTTCCCCCAACCAATCCCCATTCCAGATATAGCAGAACTATTCTGCTACGACTCTTTTTTCCTTTTTTGATTCTACATGGTTCACTTTCAAAATACATTTTGCATTTCTTTTCCGAATTGAGTACTGTGTGACATTACCATGCTCTTTGATAGAAACCAAGCGAAAACCTTTTGCTGAGTGTAGGAAGTCATATACTTTTTTTTTTTTTTTTAAATGATTAGGACATAGATTCTATTTGTTTAAACAATCAATTTTAGTTCTCTTTATCAACTTAACCAATTTTATGTTCTAATTAGAAAGAGGAATACGGACCCCTTACCTGCATTCCTTTCTGACCATCGTCAATGTTCTTTTTCACTTGGAGAAATTCCTATCTCGCTACTTTGAGAACTTAGTGAGAGCTCAGAAAATGCTATTGCATGTATCCACAGGAGGACATTATTAGAAGGTGTCGGAGCATGCACAAACCTGTAATAGTAGCAACTAACATGCTAGAAAGCATGATTGATCACCCAACCCCAACAAGGGCAGAAGTCTCAGACATTTCTATTGCAGTACGTGAAGGCGCTGATGCTGTGATGCTTTCAGGGGAAACCGCTCACGGGAAGTAAGTGACGTCTAGACACAAGTGCTCCACATTCCTTCCCTGTTTTCTACTATCCCTCTTGGTTTCTATGACTGCTTTCTAGTGATTGCTTAAATTTATATCAGGTTTCACTGCATTGTTATGTGTTTTATCTCTCTGCATCGATTTCTTTTGTCTATTTGATCACTTTCTTATGCCACTCAGTTCTTTTCACAATTTGCAATGACAACTTTTGTTTTTTACTGTGTTTTTTTGTTCTTCGTGTTATGTGTTATTCTGTATGGTGGAACAGATGTTTTTTAAATATTGCGCTGTGAATTTCCATAAATCCATTAGGTATCCACTGAAGGCCGTTAAGGTGATGCATACTGTGGCATTAAGGACTGAGTCAAGCCTACAAAACAGCACTAGTGGTCCAAGTCAATCTGCTGCCTATAAGGTACATGGATTGTACTTACTGTTGGACTTCATATGTTAGGCTATGAACTTAAGCTCACCAGTGAGATTTCCCGCATTATCCAATCAGGATATCAAATTGAACTTTAATTGTTATGTGAAATGCTTAATCTATTCGCTATGTTGTTCAGAGCCATATGGGCGAGATGTTTGCCTTCCACTCCTCCACGATGGCTAATACCCTTAGCACTCCCCTCATTGTCTTCACAAAAACTGGGTCCATGGCAGTAATTTTAAGCCATAATAGGCCTTCATCAACAATTTTTGCGTTCACAGACAGGTATGTAGCAAGTTTGGCCTTTTCTCTAGGTCACAATTATAGTCCTTAGGAACCTTTCTTGACTTTTATTGTTCCATAGTTGAGGTTGTTTTCTCGCGTGTCCAAACTTAGGCGGACCTAATGTATGCACCCGCTTACGTCGGCAAAATTTTTATATGTATAGGTATATAAATCCCTCAAAAATCGGGTACACACATACACACACACACTGACACGCACATATTGATATATCTATGTTAAATTTAGCGGAGCTCCCGCCGTGCTCAAATCCTGGGTCCTGTCCCCAAATAAGAGTTAAAGTTCTTTCACACAATTTGGAGAAAGACGTTTCTGAACTATTGAGAAGGTGGCAAAAGTAGCCCATGAAAATATGACCCTGCCCAAATGTGAGCAGGTTGGACTGGGAAAGTTTTCATTGCGGGTCAATTTAGGCTAATTTGGGCTAAATATGCAGTCTAAATTGACCCATAAGAAAACTTATCAAAATTTCTAAATTAATTTTTTTCATTTGATATGTTAGATGTAACCCTAATAAAGAAAAAAAAGATTTATTAGTTTTTTTTTGTGGTGAAACAAATTTTAAGAAAACAAACAAAGAAATTAAAACTTGGTAAAAGTTGGACGGGCTAGGCTATGACCCATTGCTAGCCCATTTTGACACAATCCAAGTAACCTTTAACCCTAGACATTTATTTACTCAGTCCATCATGACTAGCCCAAATTCAACCCAACCCACCCATTTGACACCCCTAGCATGAAATATGTATTATTCCAGTAAGAAAAATCTCTAATGTATAATGTTGTGACACGGTGCATGCATTTATCTTTTGTGCCAGTGAAAGGGTGAAGCAGCGGCTTGCTCTGTATCATGGTGTCTTGCCTATATATATGGAGTTTTCAAGTGATGCAGAAGAGACATTTTCCCGAGCTATCAAACTTTTATTGGTTAGTGATCATTCTCATGTCTTTTTGATGTTGTATCGCGTTATTGTTCCGTCATCTTTCTTTATTTGGGTGTATGCCATGTACACATGGGTAATCTATTTTGTTTCCTGCATCCGTAGAGCAAAAGCTTGGTGAAGGATGGACAATATGTCACTCTTGTCCAAAGTGGAGCACAACCAATCTGGCGTAGACATTCTACTCACCACATACAAGTCCGTAAGGTCCAAAGTTGATGTGTCTCAACCATTTATTTAGGGATCACGTTAAGTGTTAGACATCTAGGATACAGTTTTTAAAATTTTCTTACAAACAGGTGCTATTTTTTTCCCTTGAATTGTTCCTTACTTGGTGAGATTGGAAAAGTCTTCTTAAAAAGTTAAAACTTTAGATACAGATTTTCCCTATGTCGCATTGTTGTATCAATTTTGTAACTTTGTAGCGAATCCGATGATGGAAGCTTAAGGTTTGATAACTTTGTGTATCATCATTGGAAATTTATTTGTCTGAGTTTGCTGTGTTAGTTGCCATCATCAGAATTGTCAAGCTATTTTATCAACTTTTGAGGGTTTCGACTATGGAAAATCTCTTCAAGCCGTCCATAAACCCAACTCATTTTGTTATTCAACTCCAAAATGCTTTTCAAATTGTAGAACCAACAAAAACCCTGGCAGTTAATATAGTGTGTAACCAGTCCAGCTTTTGGAGCTGGAGCTTGGGGTGACTTGGGTGTTTGGAATGGATTAAATTTGAACTTTTATGGAAAGAACGTCTGTACAAAAGCTGAGGAGACCTAGTTCTTCCTCTTATTTATATAGTTCTGGCAAAATATGCCTAAAATTTTGACAAATCTGTCAGGTACATTACACTTCACATTTGGCTTGCTCCTTAGGTTCTTCTATCATTTCACTATGCTTTATACCCTTGTAACGCTTAGCACACGCTATGAAAGCAACTAAATCTAAGATTGTCAAACCAGCTAAGAGAAAGTAAAACCTGTCTAGATGACCATTGTTGAGGTTTCCTGGGATCCATCCAGACATGTTATGAGCTGAAGAAAATTTCATCACTATGCTCACGATTAAGCTGCTCACGTAGTTTCCTAGTGATATCGATGTCATGCATAGTGCACTTCCGAAGCTTTTAAGTCCATCTGGTGCTTGTTCATTGAAAAACTCCAGCTGCCCTACGTACATGAACACTTCCGAAGCACCTATAAGAGCATATTGAGGAACTTGCCACAAGATACTCAGAGAGCTTGAGCCTTCGCAGTGTGTGCAGTCTTTTCTAGCATACTTGAGCCTGTAACACTCCACAATTGCCGCTGAAAGCATTGCCGTCACAGCTATGATGAGTCCGATACCCATCCGTTGAAGTTGAGTTATACCTCTACCATCCTTGTGCTTCTTCATCTTGCTGACCAATGGATCAAGGACTCGGCGGTAGAGGAATATTAAAATAGCTACAGCAATAATGTCAAAGCTAGACATACTTGCTGCTGGAACCGTGAGTTTCCCGATTTTAGTTTTCATTGCATCACCTTGCTCGACGAAGATCGAGGCCATTTGTGTGAAAACTACAGAGTAAATTATAGTACATAGCCAAATCGGCAACAGCCTCAAGATGCATTTAACCTCTTCAACTTGAGAAATTGGACAGAGGCGCCATGGGTTGCGACTGCTCTGCTTCTCATTGTCAAGTTCCCTGGATGTAATCAGTGCTGCTTTATCCAAGAACCTGCATTTAAAAGGATGTATTGGTAAATCTTAAAACAGGAAAAGTACACTGCAAAAAATTAGCATGTACATGATAATCTGATGTATTGGACAGTAGTGCTTTCGTACTCACTTGAAACCATGAGTGTGGAGCATTTTCCTACCAGCAGCTTTGGAGCTATCGTCATCGCCTTCATATAATTCATCTTCATTCTCAGGCATCTCTACTGTCCACTTCTTTGATGCAGCGACTATAACTTGAGAAAACCTGGTTATAGGGTTGCCACTAGACCTGAAGTGCCTATATTTTGCGGTGCCTCCAAGAAAGAGCACCAATGCAGCAAAGGCAGACGCAGCAGACGCCCAAAACCCAAGTGCCCACATCCCTTTGTCCTCGAAGTAGTCTAAAATGGTGTTGGAGAAGAGTGAACCAAGGTTCATGAACAAGTAGAAGTAGCTGAAGAAGGCCTGTTTGGATTGTTTCTCTCTGGGATCATGCTCATCAAACTGATCAGCTCCAAATGTAGCGATGTTAGGCTGATAACCTCCGTATCCTAGAGCAATCATATACACAGAGATGTAGAATAGACCAATCTCCATGGTTGAATGCGATCCACATAAAGTTGTTCGATCACCACAACCTTTTGGTTTGAGCAAGTAAAGTTGTGATGACAGTGATAATAGTACCAATCCCTGTTAACAAGAAGTTCCAAACCAATCATTAATGAGCAAAGATTGATAAGTATGGTAAAACTCCGTTCTAATGGTTCCATTAATTAAAAGTAAACAATTTGTTCCAATTTATATGGAATGCTTTGTATTTTGAGAAGTTTCAAAATGTTTGATACCTGTTTCTATACGACTTTCAAGAATTAAAATACATTAAACAATTCAATTTCTTAACTTTGATGTGATACTTTCTTCTTGAGACTAACTTTTCTGCAATTAACTCAATTTTTCTTCCATAGTCACTAATATAATAGAAATTGAAATTAACTTCTTAAACTCCGTAACCAGTCAGTTATATTACATAACATCATATAAATGGAGTGAATGAGTACTTATTATATGAATCCTGATAATGGAGGAGCAAAAAATCTTCTTGATTGTGAATTTCATTATTAGTGTTCTCCGAAATTGTTTGTCATAGCTCAGCTGCATGGATAAGATGACAAGTAATCAATGGATACTTACAGTTACATAAATGACCTGAAAAATTGCACAACTTTTGAATCTTCCCCAGTAAGAGTCACTAAGGAAAGCACCAAGAAGAGAGAACATGTACACAGTGCCAGTCCATTTGCTCACGCTATTAGCAGCAGCGGCATTGTCTTGTTGCAGCACTCTAGTCAGGAACAACACCAGATTCACTCCGACCCCAAAAAATGCAAGAGTAGCTAAACCTTGATTCACTGATAATTTTGCAATGAAAAACAAATTTATTGTTCAAATCTAGAAAGTTAGCCGATCCATTTATTTTTGTTTAATAATAGAGAAAAGAGCGTCCGTTTATGTGATAATCAATTCAATCAATTTGGTTTTATGGATGTTACATTCTTCTTAATAGTGGATTTAAGTGGCGACATTGGTAAATCAATCGAGCAAGACTAGCACAATTATGAATATAGTGTAGAGAACATTCAACCTTAGCCTTTTCAACGACATACCCAGTTTTATCCCACAAATTATTGAGGAAGTATTAAATAAATAAAATAAAGTGTACCATATCTAACAACTTAATCTTTAGATGAGATGGTCATACAACTTTAACATGGTATCAGAATCTTAGTTGCCACCCACAATTATAAAGAATTTTCACGTGCTTGGTGTTAAGAAAAACAAGACGAAAATATCATGCTAAAGAATGATAAAACTAAAGTATATTCAAATAAACTGATAACATCTAAAATAAAAATAGTCTATGCAAGAAAACTACCACATCTGACCTTTTTTTTTTTAAAAAAAAGAATACATTAGCTTCTTATCCTCTCAATTAATATAAAATCAATCAATTTGGTTATATTGATGTTTACATTATCCTAAATGATGGGATTTAGAGGCTAACTAGGTAAATCAGTCAATCAAGACCAAAAGACACTTTGTAAAACTTTCAACTGTAGCCTCTCAAGCAAGATAAAACAGTGTCTGTTTGTGAGGTAGTTGATCAATCAACTTGGTATTATGGATGTTACACTGTCCTAATTAAACAGTGGGACTTAGTGGTTAAATAGGTAAATCAATCAATCAAGACCAAGACACACTTGTGAAATTGTGGATAACTTTCAACTTTAGGGCCCTCTCAGTAAGATAAAAGGAACACCACAAACTGTGGCAAAGTATTCATACTACAGTTTTGTAATTGGGTCATTTCAACAGAGATTTTTTGTTTCTTGTCAAAGTGATATTTACATTGGCCTTTACTTCTTAGATTTACTAGTTTGATATAGTGATAATTCTGCACTTACAAAGGTGGTTAACCATGACATGGCTATGATATTCCTATAGCATTTAAATCATTAACAGTGGAAGGTGATGACGTCTCAAACGTTGTGGAAAGCAATAAAATGATAATCTTTTCCTTCCTTTTTTTTTTTTCCTTTTCAAATCAAGTAACTACCGTTAATCAAACACTCCAAATGACAAAAATTGCTGCCTTGTTTTTGCGCCTAATCATATCATTAATTATTTTACTCTTATATCTTACCTGACCTATTTGTCAACTTATCGGTTTTCCATTAACATTAAGCACTCTTCATTATTAATTAGGACATGCATAATGACTTTTTATTGTTGTTGTTGTTGTTGTTATTGTTGCTTATATGTAATATAAACCCTTTTTTCCCCCCAATTGGGAGGATCTATAGTCTTTCCATACTTCCCCTCCACGATGACTCGAACCCGAAATATAACGGTCGTGGGTGGAGGTGCTTAACCAACTGACAACACTCACTTGTTTATGTAATATAAACCTCCATACTCTATTCGACACATTTTGCTTATTCTTCGAGAAGAAAAAATGACCTATCAAGGCGTGTAAAAATCGTCCGTTCAAGGCGTGTCATTTCATTCGAGAAGAAGAATGACCTATCAAGGCGTGTCATTTCATTCTCAATAAACGACATGCCAGACCAATCAGAAATATGAGAAAAAACACTTTTATTGTTTTTAAATCTTTCCGCTTTTAATACATTCTCCAAGAAAGATCTCAATAAACGACAGGCCTTTTAATACACTCTCAATAAACGAGAGCCGACATGCCTAGCCAATCAAGAAACGTGATAAGAACACATTTATTACTCCCTCCGTTCCACTTTAGATGAATCCATTTGACTTTGCACGGAGTTTAATAAAGAGAGAAGACTTTTGAAACTTGTGGTCTAAAATAAGTTATGGATATTTGTGTGGCTACAAATCATCTAGGGATGAGTAAAAGTGAATATTTCTTTCCAAATTTAGAAAGAGGTCATTCTTTTTGAAACAGACTAAAAAGGAAATAGGTTCATCCTCTTTAAAACTGAGGAAGTAGTTTATACGCGTATCTACTTTTAATATGTCATCATTCTACGTCCAAAAAACTATCAAAACGCGATAAGAACACTGATATTCATCGAAACACTTTTCAACTTTTAATACGACATCCTTCTACTACGCCCCAATGAATGCACACTTTTTAATATTGTCCGGATCCTATATCCGCCACGTGTTTTTCTTCTATTATTTACATATTTATAGTTAGGCGGCGCAAAATTTTAGGCAAATTATCTCCTTTCATTCTTTTCCATTTTATTTTCCTTCAGCTTATGCAGAAATCATATAACTTATCATCCTAAATCCATCAAGTAAACCTTCCTTCTCAATATCTAATGGCTATAACAAACTAACAATCAATGAGTTAAGAGAATTCAAATCCATCAAGTTAGGAATTGTATTTTAGAAAAATAAAATCAACAAGTAAAATGAAGAAGACAGAAAGGAAAATTAGTATAAGCAAAAATCCATATCAATGATGGGGGCCACCAAGAACAAGTTTTGTCATATGATGACGTGGATCTACCAGTCGCATGAATCTTTACGTGTCAGAAATGTCTTTTCTATTACTGCATGCTTTTGTCACCCCTATGCCTTTTCTCTCTCGTCTTCTTCCACAGAATTTTTGCTATTACTTCCAATACCATATCACAAAATACAGAGAAACTCTCTGGAAGTTTCTCCCCCACCCCCCTACCTTTGCCTCATATACACACAAGTTCTATATACGTATATATCTCAAGCTGTCAAATAAGAGAACTCTCATTTGACACATGTCATTAGTGTTTTACTGAAATATTTAGACTTTTCCCTTTTTAACTCTTGTCATTTTCTAGTTTCGTAGCATATGATAGCTGGCTTCATTTATTAACTCACAATTTCCAAGAGTTATCAACCTTTTTTTCTGATTTATTTGTTTACACTAAAATAGAAAGAGAAAAGAGAAAAGAACATTAAAGCCTAACGATTGGACAAGTTATAACAGCAGCAAGTGATATAATGTGTTAGGCACAACTTATATGTTCAAATTCTATGGAAAGAGCCTAGCGATATAAATAAAAAAAATGTAGGGCGAACCTATTATCCACGATATTATACACTAGACTTCAAAACAATGCATCACCATCGAGATTTTTTTTTTTCTCTCTAATGAGAACAATCATAAACCATTTTGAAGAAGTTGGCAGCTCTAAGAAGTAAGAAACCTCATTTTCCGCACGCCAAGTAATAAACAATTGAAAAGAAAATGAGCCGGTGAAGTCAGAGAAATTAGTAGTGCGACATGTCTTAAATTATTAAATGTGAAATACTCAAAAAGAAAGATAAGCAGAGTATGATATCAGTGTTTCTTTTTTCCCTTTTCAAGAAAAATTATGGTTTGTATAAAAGAAATCATGAGCCAAAAAAAGAAAGAAAACTTACAAAGAAGTACAATTCCAGCCATCCATGTCCCAGTTCTTCCTCGGATTGCAGGCATTCCATGCAAATCAACAGTTCCATCATTAGTGCACTCTTCTTCTTTGCCTTTCAGCTTCACCTATATTGATCATGTTTTTAAGTTAAAACAAGAAAAATAAAAAGAAGATACAAATTAATTCACTAGATTTTCGTGAAATGTTAGATGAACATTCTCTTGCTATTTCTTGGAACAAAATAATAGAAAAGAAAATGCATTCTCTTTGCATGAGAAAATAAGAATGTACTTATAGATATATCTAATGCTTATTTATAGCCTTTTCTTGTTCCTTTAATTTGTGTCTTCTGGAAAATCAAAGCAATAGGTGAATTGTATACACTAGGAATAAAGAAGGACGAGAGCTAATGTTTCTTGATTTAATATAACTAACTATACTAAAACTCTTGTTGATGAAAACAGAAGAAAGAAAGTAAATGGAGAAGAGATCAGTAGATGATGAGATTTAGCTAACCTCTGCAGAGAGTTCCAAGCAAGCCATTGATGATGACTCAATTCAAAGATATAGCAAAAGGGGAGAAGTGAGTGTGTATTTAAAGGTGGAAATGGAGAAGAATAACCAAGAAAGCAAGGTGGTTGAGAGTAAATGAAAGTGAGTGACAACAATATGTATTTATAGAGGTTTTGAGAGTCTCAACTAACCTGTGGAGATCAAAGCATTAACATTGGAGGAAAAAGCCAAACAGAGAGAGACAGATATCTAGCTAGCTAGAAGTCTTATAGTTGAATTTTATTTCGTGGGATGGATGCGATTCTTCTACCATTAACATGAGTGTTTTAAACTCTTAAAATGAAGAGATTTATGATAGAATTTTAGCAACAAGAATATTGTAGGATATGAATGAGATCCTTTTTCCTTAAAGTGTCAAGTTTAAGTCTTAAAACGGAAAAACTTCCGATCAATATGCTTTATAAGGTCTTAGAAAGAAAAAATTTGTGTGCTTAAGTTTCTTTTTGATATGGAGTATTACATATGAAACCTAATATTGAGGGTCCGTTACCATATCCATTGTCTCTCAAATGGTTGCTTTGATTTAGACACTTGAAGCATTCATTTTGATGCTTTGTTGAAACACTTGACTTCCTATATGTCTAAAAGTGGACTTACCTATTACCTTTATTAATATTGACACTTTATTTATATAAACAAGCATGATGCATAATTAATCTTCTTTTCTATTATTTCCTCTTTGTGCTATTGGATATTTATCTAAGATACTATAATTTAATTTTCATATCTCTAAGAATATTAAGCTAGAAGATGCTTTTCCTATATACGGTTGGTTTCAAGCTTGGATCTTTTAAAGCACCCTTGAATTTTACGTATGTATGTATGTTGAACGTGCAAATTACTGTAATTTCGTAAAAGAGCAACTAAGCTGAGAAGATTTTAGTGCGTATGAATTGTTAATCTGTAAATTGGGGTGAGGTGATGGTAGGCTAATTTAATCTCGCGTAGTTGAATTATAAAAGATCCTCTAAAAACTTGACTTAACAAAATAAACTTGACTTAACAAAATGACCTCTTCTTTTTTTTTTTGACTTATTTTTTTGGGAGAAAATGTTGAGCGAGGTTAAGTTGGGATCGGGGGCTAGATTAGAAATAGAAAAATTTGTGGGTAAAAGTGCATATTACAGAAAAGTATATAAACTTAACCAAATCGGGTCATTTTAGTGGGTCAAAAATAAAAAACGGGTAATCAGAAAAGGGTTATTCTTTGCTCGCACCTCTTCTAATTTTTCAAACCGATTTCATGTCCCTTCATAAGTTCTCCTAAACGATTTCGTCTCTCATCCAACTATTTGACAATTATTTCGAAGATTTGAAGTAGCAGTTGAAGAATTTTCAGAAATCCTGATTTCTTCAGATGAGCAACCTTAATATCGTTGCATTTTTATTCTGGTTCTCATACAAGTCTT
>JBBBVM010000499.1:0-28016 GCA_037355625.1 Petunia x hybrida | reverse complement strand
CGTGTCTAGTAGAGTCTTGTTCAGGAGTATGTTGCGCGCCATACTTTTGAACAGGAGGCTACAAGGCGCTTCAGGACAATTGTCTTTTTTCTCTCTAGATCGTGCGATAGAGCCATGATTATATATTCAGCTTTCTAATTATAGTAATTTCCGCAAAGTGATGCCGCCAAAGAAACTAACAGCTGCCCAGAAGGGCAAGGTTATTGCCGGCCAGGGTATTAGTAGAGTGCCACCTAAGGTGGATGAGGGTGAGGAGTCCAGATCTGAGGCTCCATCTGAGGCCTCACAGATCCTATCAGTTCAGGGTGATATTAGAGGTACTGCAGCTACTATACCTCCACCTTCTCAGCCTGATAGTCAGGGGCAGGAAATGAGGGATGCCATCAGATTATCGACCAGTGTTGTAGTTGCTCAGACTAGACAACACAGTGCAGATGCCCGGGGAGATGTTGGATCCAGGATCAATGATTTTATCAGGCTAGAGCCTACAGTCTTTACCGGATCCCGTACAGGAGAGGACCCTCAGGATTTTCTTGTGAGGATAGGCAGGGTGTTGAGGGTCATGCACGCATCAGAGATAGAGTCAGTAGAGTTGGCTGCATTCAGATTGCATGACCTAGCAGCAGGGTGGTATCAGACATGGGAGCTATCTAGACGGTCAGATGTTACTCCGGCGACTTGGAAGGAATTCTCAAATGCATTCCTTCATCAGTATATGCCCATAGAGACACAGAGAGCATGTGCTGATCAGTTCGTGACCTTGAGACAGGGAAGTTTGAGTGTAGAAGAGTATAATTATCGCTTTAATTCTTTAGCAAGGTTTGCCCCCACTGTGGTAGCAAGTATGGAGGATAGAATTCACAGGTATGTAGTGGGACTTGGTCTACACCTGGTGAACGAGTGTATGACGGTTGCTATGCAGTCAGGTATGAACATATCACGCATTCAGGCATTTGCTTTATCACTTGAGGAGATGAAGCAGATACAGAGAGCCGACAGGGATAGAGTGTTACACAAGAGGGGCAGATTTTCTGGTTCATTTGGAGAGACATCTGGAGCGAGTAGACAGCACAGTGTTAGACAGCCACCAGCTAGTATACCTACACAGTCTCGTGGCCTGAGATCTGATAGGCCTCCTTAGTTCAAAGCTAGTCAAGCATCACGGACTTCAGGATTTTCAGCACCGTGGTACTGCGCTACCGGCCAGTCAGACATATCCTAGATGTTCAGATTGTGGTAAACGCCACTTGGGTCCATGTCAGTTAGGAGTTGATGCTTGTTATATTTGTCGCGAGGCATGCCATTTCATGAGAGATTGCCCGACTAGGGGTGGTAGTGGTGCAGCCCAGCCAGCTAGATCAGCAGTAGCTTCCTCAGCACCAGCACGCCCTCAGGGGCAAGTTCCTCAGGCACCAGCAGGTCGTGGTAGAGGTCGAGGTGGAGCTCCTGCAGCAGGCAGTACCCAGAACTGCACCTATTCTCTTATTGGTCGACAGGACCAAGAGGCTTCACCAGACGTGGTCACAGGTATTCTGTCGGTAAATTCTCTCGATGTGTATGTGTTGATAGATCCGGGTTCTACATAATCATATGTTACTCCCTTTGTTGCCATTAAATTCAAAATAATACCAGAGGCTATTAGACCTTTCGAGGTAGCCACTCCTGTTGGTGATTCTATAGTAGCTAGGCGTGTTTATAGAGGTTGCACGATAATGATTGGCGATTGTAGCACTACAGCTGACTTAATTGAGCTAGAAATGGTTGATTTTGATGTTATTCTCGGCATGGCTTGGTTGTCTTCTTTTTATGCTAACGTTGATTGTAGAGCGAAGACAGTCCAGTTTCACTTTCCAGGAGAATTAGCTATGGAGTGGCAGGGTGTTTCTGCATCGCCAAAGGGTCTGTTTATTTCTTACCTTAAGGCAAGGAAGCTAATCGCAAAAGGCTGCTTATATCATATTGTTCATGTTCGAGACTCAAAAAGGAGACTTCGACTCTCGAGTCACTTCCGGTAGTGAATGAGTTCCCTGATGTGTTTCCAGATGAGTTACCTAGTCTTCCTCCGGAACGAGAGATTGATTTTTTCTATTGATATAGTACCAGGTACGCAACCCATATCCATTCCTCCCTATAGGATGGCACCAGCAGAACTGAAAGAACTTAAGGAGCAACTGAAGGATTTGTTAGATGCGTCATCAGACCTAGCATTTCCCCGTGGGGAGCCCCGGTATTACTTGTGAAAAAGAAAGACGGCTCTCTACGCATGTGCATAGATTATAGACAGCTAAATAAAGTCACAATATGGAATAAATACCCTCTGCCCAAGATTGATGATTTGTTCGACCAGCTCCAGGGTGCCAAGTGCTTCTCGAAGATAGATTTGCGATCAGGCTATTATCAGGTTAGAATCAGAGAATATGATACACCTAAGACTGCATTCAGGATTAGGTGTGGCCATTATGAGTTTTTAGTGATGTCGTTTGGACTCACTAATGCCTCTGCAGTATTTATGGATCTGATGAACAACGTATTCAGGCTTTATCTAGATTTATTTGTGATTATTTATTGATGATATTCTCATCTATTCAAAGTCTGAATCAGAGCATGCGGAGCACCTACGCATAGTATTGGGTACTCTTCGGGACCAACAATTATTTGCTAAGTTCTCATAGTGTGAATTCTGGTTAGATTCAGTGGCATTTCTTAGCCATATAGTTTCAGCAGAAGGAATTAAAGTAGATGGCCAGAAGATTGAGGCTGTGAAGAATTGGCCCAGACCTACGACGCCAACTGAAGTACGTAGTTTTCTGGGTTTGGCAGGTTATTACAGAAGGTTCGTAGAGGGTTTTTCCTCCATTGCAGCTCCACTGACCAAATTGACACAGAAAATAGCTAAATTTCAGTGGTCTGATTCTTGTGAGCACAGTTCTAAGAACTAAAGAACAGGTTGATAACAGCTCCAGTACTTACACTTCCAGAGGGATCTGAGGACTATGTCATTTACTGTGACGCTTTTCGAATTAGTCTTGGTTGTGTTTTGATGCAGCACGGAAGAGTAATTGCCTATGCTTCCAAGCAGCTGAAAAAGCACGAGCAGAACTACCCTACCCATGATCTGGAGCTTGCAGCAGTCATTCATGCATTAACAATTTGGAGACATTATTTTTACGGTGTTCATGTTGATATTTATACGGATCACAAGAGCCTCCAGTACATATTTAAGCAAAAGGAGCTAACCCTATGATAGAGGCGGTGGCTAGAGTTGCTGAAGGACTATGACATGGACATTCTTTATCATCCGGGTAAAGCGAACGTTGTTGCTGATTCCCTTAGTCGCAAGCCTATGGGTAGTCTATCTTATTTACAACCAGAGAAAATAAAGTTAGCTCATACACTCCACCAGTTGGCCAGCATGGAAGTCAGATTAATAGATTCAGAGGACGCAAGAGTTACAGTTCAGAACGCAACCACTACTTGCCTAGTGACATAAGTAAAGCAGCGCCAATATGAGGATCCAGTTCTAGTTCAATACAGGCAGATAGCCAGAAGAAAACCAAAATTATTATATAGGTTACTAGTGACGGGGTTCTTATATATAAAGATAGACTTTGTGTTCCTGATGTTGCAGATTTTTGTGGACAGATTATGACAGATGCACATTATTCCAGATACACTGTTCATCCTAATTCGACTAAGATTTACCATGATCTTAAGCAGATTTATTGTTGGGACGAAATGAAGCGTGACATAGCAGAATTTGTGGCTCAGTGTGCTAACTGCCAGCAGGTTAAAGTCGAGCACAAAAACAAAACCTAGTGCTTGTTACAGGAAGTCGAGATTCCATCATAGAAATGGGAAGCAGTGAATATGAACTTCATTACAGGCTTGCCCCGTTGCGGAAGCAGATATGACTCTATTTGGGTTATAGTTGACAGGCTTACTAAATCAGCTCATTTTCTTGTCTATTAGACCTACATATACAGCGGAGGATTATGCTAGACTTTATATTAGAGAGATAGTTGCGCCTACATGGTATTCAGTATCTATCATTTCAGACAGGGGCGCACAGTTTATAGCAAATTTTCTGGCGATCATTTCCAGACAGGTTTAGGGACACAGGTGAATCTGAGTACAGCATTCATCCACAGACAGACGGACAGGCTGAGCGGACCATTCAGACCTTAGAAGATATGCTTAGAGCTTGCGTGTTGGATTTTGGAGGCAGTTCGAGTGATCATCTACCATTGATAGAGTTTGCATATAATATAGCTATCATTCCAGCATACAGATGGCACCATATGAAGCTTGTAATGGGCACAAATCAGGTCTCCTATAGGATGGTTCGAGGTTGGCGAGTCCTATTGATAGGTCCAGATTTAATCCAACAAGCCGTTGATAAAAGTCAAGTTGATCAGGGAAAGATTATTAGCAGCACAGAGCAGACAGAAGTCCTATGCAGATAATCGACGTCGAGAATTTAGAATTTCAGATTGGCGATTGGGTATTCGTGAAAGTATCACCTATGAAAGGCGTTATTAGATTTGGAAAGAAGGGGAGCTTAGCCCTAGATTTATTGGTCATATCAGGTTATCAGGCGAATTAGGCGTGTAGCCTACGAGTTAGACCTTCAGGCAGACCTTCAGGAGGTACATCCAGTATTCCATGTTTCCATGCTCAGAAAATGTGTCAGAGATCCTTTTAGAGTTGTACCAGTAGAGGATGTACAGATCACAGAGCAGTTGACTAATAAGGAGGTGCCAGTTGCAATTAAAGAGGCAGATTCGTCGACTAAGGACGAAAGACATTCCATTAGTTAAGATGCTATATCAAAGCAATAATATAGAAGAAATAACTTGGGAAGCTGAAAATGACATGAGGGCCAAATAGACACATCTCTTCATTACTTCGAGTATGTAACAGATCGTTGCTTAATGCTTCTACATACTTCATTTAACATTCGAGGACGAATGTTCCTAACGGGGGAATATTGTTACACCCCCGTACGTCTAAATTGACGTATATCATTATAATATCATGTTAAGAATGATTTAAGTGAGTTAAAGTAATAATATGACCATATATGATGTTTATATGTTGAATATAAGTTTGGGAAAAATCAGATTTAAGTTGCGGAAAAACCGACTAAGGATTTACCTTTTAATGGAGCTTTTTCAGTAATTAATTCCGTGTATTATATGAGGTCTTTTGGAGACATATGATATACCAAATTGAAGGTCTTGGAGTGTAGTTTTCCAAAACTTTTGACGGTTTGTTCATACAATGTCTGGATAAAAAGATATGAGTATCAGAAGTCAGACCAGAAAAAGGGACATAAGCGCAAAAGAGGGCTAGAAATGAAATGTTTTTGTTATAAAAGAGAGATTATTCATTTTCTCGAAATGCTCCACAAAACGCACGATATAAACAGACCTCTCTGGAGTTGGAATCCATTTTTTTAATTTTGAAGAAACCACATCAATTTTGACTCGAAACGGAAGACGATTGCGTCAAAACGCTCTACGCGATTAGGGTAACATTATGCTACCTTCAATTTCGTCTATAGTTTGAGTTTTAGAATTACTTCATAGCTAAGTAAAGTACCTAAATGTTGTATTATATCTTGTTTAAGCTTTGGGAGGTGTGTAATTCAAAGGAAACAAAGTTTAGGAGCTAGAATCATCAAAGGTATGTAAGACTAAACCTTTCTTTTGGCAAGGCATGTATCTTTTAGCTTTTGAAGCTTTTCTTAGTTCTAATCTTAGTGTTTCTTGTGAGAAAGTTGTATGGTACCAAGGAAACCTTGTATATACTTAAGTTGGTACTAAAATCCAAGGTGAAAGACGTCCAAATCAGCAAGACAAAACGTTTCAAAATCTGGAAAATTGTTTTGATCTTTTGACAGTTGTTAGTATATTGATCACAACTCCTTGTACAAAATTGATATTTAGATTCTTTAAGAATCACCAGAACCCTAAGACATATATCTACAACTTTCATGCAGACCATGAAGTTTATATCTTTCATCTACACTCTGAAAATTAGGTTGAAAGTCAGGACAGTGGTGCTGTCCAGACATTCTATCTGCGGATGAGTTATGTCATCCAGTTGTCTCATCTTGTTATCCGTTTAACATATTTATATTATCAGTTTATCCGGGTATCCATTCCCGGGTATCCATTCCCGTGTATAGTATTGTGCTGGTTCTGTTTTTTGCGAATCATCCAGTTTCAGAGGAAACTCTGCCTAAATTTTTATAAAAAATCAAAGAGTTAGACAAATTCTAAGTTTCAGGTTGTGTCTATAATTCCATCCAGAGTTTTCTTATCATTCCTTTGAGTCCATATATATTGTTGCCACATGTGTTATGCCTCATACATGCTTATGCTTATATTGTGATCATGTTATGTGTGAGTTGGAGTCCCCCATAGAGGCTGGACATTGGACACACAGTCCGGTCACGTGTGATACTACCCGTCTGGGGGATACAACCCCTCTGGTTCAGGTGGGAGTTGAAACACCTAGTGTGACCGGGTGTCATTCACATACTCTAACCAGAGAGACTAGATATTATTGGCTGGGGGGGATATAGCCCATAACACCCACCAGGTTTGTTATATACGCGTATATAGCCACAGTATGCACTGCATGATTATACATGAGGCTAGTTCCGATTTTCAGTTACCTGATTTGGGGGGATACAACCCATAACACCAGACAGGTACTAGTTCTAGTTTTCAGTTACCTGATTTGGGGGGATACAGCCCATAACACCAGACCGGTACTAGTTCAGATGTTCAGTTACCTGATTTGGGGGGATATAGCCCATAACACCACACAGGTACCAGTTTAGATAACAGTTCAGTTTTAGCTCAGTACCAGTTATTAGTTCTCAGTTATCATCCACCAGTTCTTAGTGTCAGTATCAGTTGACAGCTATCAGTTCCTGTTTCTAGTTACCAGTTGTCAGTCATATTACAGTTATTTATCAGTATAGTTCAGCTCAGTCTTCAGTTCAAATTTAGCTAGAGCTCAGTTTATATTCAGATCATGTTTAGTACGTTCTTCAGATTTCCAGCTAATATTGCTATGCTCCAGCTCATATTTACATATCTATATTCCAGCCTTACAATTTCATTCAGCTATGATATATTATATGTTCATACCTTACATACTTGGTACATATCGTCCTCACGCCCTTTTCTGGGGCGCACCGTTTCATGCCGCGCAGGTGCAGATCGATCAACGCTTGGACCATGTTAGTAGGCCATCTATAAGCTATTGGAGTCACTCCGCGTACTCCCGGAGTTACTTATCTTTTGGTATGTGTACAGTCAGCCAGCTTGGGTATGGCAGGGCCTTATCCCATCCTTTGTATATTCAGTTCATCACTCTTAGATGCCTGTAGATATGTCCCTGTGTAGTTCAGTCAGTATGTTATGTATGTCAGCTTATGTTAGCCTTGTCAGCTTTTTTGCATTGCATAATTCTCATCAGTTAGGTTTATGCTTATTCCGTTTATCAGTTATATTCATGGTTAGCAGATTATCAGCAGGATTAGTGATGATCGACACTTAGTGTTGGTCATCCGCCGCGGCCCTAGGTTGGGTCGTGATAGATAGGAGCCTACTTCCTTATTTAGACTTATAGTTTTTGAGATTCAAATTAGATTGACAAGCATGATTTCCTTGCCTTGTGTAGATAATTTGCCATATAACTTTGACTAAAATCAGCCTTATTCGACACTAGTAAGACTGGTTGTTTAGGACATCAAAGGACACACTTTTTCCAACCTTCTACATCTCTAAATACACTTGCACACTGAAGGAACACCTTCAGACACCTTTTTACAGGCTGTATACACAACAGTACACTCCCTACTCTCTTCTTCTCATTCTCTGCACTTTCTATACTTCTAAGACAAGCTTACAACACTGATACGCACACTGATACATCTGCACACACCTAGACATCTTCAACAGCTTCTTGCTTCACATCTACACACTGAAATACTATTCTGAATGCACTGCTGCACCTCTCACACACTGATACACACATGTGGGCACTTTTACTGAACTTTTATTGCTGAAATTTCCTGTTTGCCATCTCACTTTTTCCTACCTGTTTCAACTCACTAAGGTATCCTGAAAACTGAATGAATGTCCATCATATAGCTTAAATAGTTTGATATTGTGGTTGATCTTTGTTCCCTCTATAAAACATCCGTTTGTTGCTGCTACTGTTAGGCGCATCCTTGGCCATTACTAAGCCCTATTATGCAGTTTTGGATAGGCCATTATTAATTTCTTGCAGAGGTCCTTGGTGGGTATCTTGTATAAATGCGATAATGTGTTATAGCAGCAGGGTTGAAAGAGCCTACGGGTTCACTTTAAAAGTGCATACAAGGCACCTTCTTCCTTTTACCTTTGTGAATACATGTCTATTCTCCTAGACCCTATGCTTATGTATTTATTAGGATTCCTTGGTTTTACTAAGCACCCTAAGGTGCCATTTAGTAGTTAGGACAGGTTTGTAGCGGCATGGTGTTGTTGAGAAAAACAAATCGGCTACCCAAGGGCCATTTCTCTACTCTTGATTATGCTATGTGTTTGTGTGTGAAATCTGAACATCATGTTAAATAGGACAGGTTTAAAATCAGATTACAATAGAGACTGTTTTGCTGAAAATCTAAAAATAGGCTAATATCGCAATATCATTCGAAAATAGGATTATTTCTGTAATTTTTATCCGCTGAAACGTAACAGTACATTTGCTTTAGTGAAACAGGCTAGAAATGCAAGGAAATTTGAAAATTTGACTGTTTTTTATAAATTCTATGTTCTGGAAACCTAACAGTATATCTCATTCTCTTAGAAGTGGCTAAAACTGAAACTATATTTTAATTTCAGTATGTTATTGCAAATTGCATATTATGAAACGTAATAGTATAGCTTTGAGAGGCTAAAACTGAAAACAGGTTATCTATGCAAGTGTTACATGTTTTGAATACGTAATTGTTTATACTTTTCAAAGGTGGCTAATTTCTCAATCCATGCTAGGAGTTGGTTCGTTTATGTAATTTGGGCCTAACAGTAGTATGTGAATCTTTACTATTTATTTATTTAATTTGGAGGCCTATTTTCTACATTTTGTTGAGAATTGTTTTGCTTGCCTTGATTACTTAACATGACCGTTCATTATTTGGCGCCTCGTGGTCTAGCTTGGGGCACTTAATATGCTTAGGGTGTCTAGAGACTTAAAGTAGTGTCCGAAAAGCCGCCGGGACTTTAAGTGGGACGCTAGTAAACCTTTAGGACGTTTTAAAATGTTAGTATGCGATCTAGTTAAAAACTTAAAGAGGGTATGCGGGTTAAATGGTAATTTAAGCACCTTGGATATGATGGAAACTACCCGAGCTATATTTGATAGTGGATTCTGAAACTACCGTCCCTTACGAAAGCCGGGTTCTGAAAGAATAGGATAATAAAATCTAGGGTTGTTTATTCAAAAGTCTAGTGGTTATTTATTGTTTAATTTATGGCTATTTGTACAACATAACTATTATTTTAGATTACTTATCCAAATGTATTAAATTGCCTATTTGTTTATTTTGATCCCATATCTCTTTTATTTACTTTATTTAGCTTTCATCCTTTTATAAGCAATATGTAAAACCCAATATAGATATCTGCCGGGAACTACGTTTAATGGAACTTAGGAGGTGCCTAACCCCTTCCTTCGAGGTTATTTTGAACATTTACCCGAATCTCTGACTAATAGATCAACTCAAAGTTTTTCTTTAAATTAAATTAGAAATTAATAGGTGACCTAATACGCCTAGGAAATTTATTAGATGGCGACTCCAAAATATCAAACTCAAACGAGTTCACCCAGTCAAATCCGAAACCCGACTCGCCTCAAGTTGAGTCCAAATCGGGTATGACAGAATGACGAATCTGCTGGGGATTAAATGTTCTAACCATTACGATTTTTATATTAGGTTTATTATTGCTTTTATTATTTTGTATTCAATACTAACTTTTTCTCTTTTCAGGTGTGTAGCGTTTGATAATATGATATTTAGTATATTATTGTACTATTTGTTGCATTTCGTTCATATTCCTCCACTCCTGAAAATTGATACTTACACACACACAAACGATTACGTGGATCTCACGGTCGTTTCACTCTAAAACAATCCTTTTGGAGGAACGGTTAGAATCTAGTTGGTCCGAGGTACAACCAACAATTCTTAACATTCCAACCCCTTGCTTGTCCACCTGGGGGAACCATGTCCTTGTCAAGATTAGCCAACTCTTAATGAAGACTCTTTTAGGGATCATTCATCATGTCATATCTAGGACCATTTTGACTTCGGCTCATGTCTAAGTCTACTAGTTCACCATATTTGAATGAACCGAACGGGTTTTCGAACCTATGAGACATTTAAATGTGTTACGTGTGCATTTATTTAAAGGTTGAACGTGTCTAATGTAGACCATTTGTTCTCAAAGTATGGATCATCCAATTATTTATTTTTGTTGGAGGATGTCACAAGCCACGAAAATTTGGAAGATCAAATAAAACATAGACTTTAAATTGATTTTTCTACTTTTGTGTAACAAAATCAATTATCTATTTCTATAAATAGAAATTGTTATAGAAATCAATTATTTATTTCTATTTCTGTATGATTTTTTTTCTACATTCATACAAAACCAACTATATTATAAAATTATTTTTTGGATTACGAACGAAATTAGTTTATCTATTCTTATGAAAACCAAATCATAGACTTTACACTAATTTCTATTACTTTTAATGTAGCAAGATCAATTAGTATTCTTATTTACCCAAAAGATGTTATCCTACATTTATATAATAAAATTAATTATTTTATAAAATTATTTTTTTCCTTTTTTTTCCTACTAATTTTAGGTTATGGGAACAAATGGGATGACGCACGATACCAGTTCACTTTTAAATATCATACTCAAACTTAGGAAGACTTAACATCCTTGGCATGTTAAAGTCCATTAGCTAACTTTGTCGATATGACGCCTATCATGCATCTTATGTGTGTTGGTCTTGTTAGGCCTACCTCCGATACAAGAGAGGTCCCTTGCATTATAAGGAGTGATGTGTTTTGCATTTGGTAATTATTATCTCGACACTAACTTATTGTTTTCATGTTTAAGTTTTACTCTCACTCCTGAGGTTGACTTGTGCATTCTGGCCGAGCATCAGTACCGGACGAGAGCTAAGGGACCAGTTACAACTCATCCCCCTCACAAACTAGAAGAAGAGGAAAGCGACACATCATGTCTAAGTTGAATAATGCTGCTCTTAGTGACGATAACATTGGGTATAATGGGACACCCTGCAAACCTGCCTTGGTTGGGTATGATGAACATGTTTCTACTTTAGAGCAAAGAATTAAAGAACTTGAAGAGAAATTGACAATGGCCAGTTTACCCGTTGGTAACTCCACCCATTCAATGGAATAAGCCGATCCAAGTGGGTCAGCCCACCCTAATTGAAAGGACCCTATACACCCAACTGATCCCCATGTTGTTTACCAAACAATACCACCAGTCACATACCAAGCAACGCCACTTGCTACTTACTAAACAACACAACCATCTCCTTACCAAACAGCACCACCTGCTACCTACCAAAGCGCACCAACCGCCACATATCAAGCACCGACTCCTATCAAGAACCACCATCTACTTATCAAGCACCACCTTTTGCATACCCTACTTACCCAAACACAAGCCTACCTCACACTAATGTCACAAATCCGCAACCTTACAATCCTATGTTAACTGTTGAAGCCGAATAACTCACTTCACCCGTCAAATACCATGAAAATTATGAATGGGCGGAGGATGAAACCAATGATGATGGAACAAAAGAGAAAGTTCGTTAGCTAGAGGCAGCTTTAAGAAGTTCGAGTTAGGCAAAACCACGAAAGGTTTAGCTTATGAAGATTTGTGTAATCTATCCTACTTTGAAATTACCCTGACGGATACAAGATACAAAGTTCGACTTGTTCAATGGCATTGGCGATCCTATGTGACATCTGAGAACATATTGTGACAAGTTGATTGGAGCAGGGGAAGACGAGAAAGTACGAGTAAAGCTATTCAGCGGAAGCCCGATTGGAGATGCTTTAAGTTGGTTTTCTAAACAAAAACCAGGCACATGGCTCTATTGGGAAGATATGGCAGCGGACTTTGTAGAAAAATTCGGGTACAATACCGAAATTGTACCAGATCGCTTCTATTTAGAAATGTTGAAAAAGAAAGCCACAGAGACGTTTAGGGAATATGCTATTAGGTGGAGAGCAGAAGCTGCCAAGGTGCAACCCACCATGAGCAAAAAAGAAATAGTCAACATATTCATTCGCATACAAGAGGATGTATACTACGACAAGTTGTTGCATATGAAGAACCAAAAGTTACAGATGTAGTGTTAATGGGAGATGACATAGAAGAAGTGTTGAAAAGTGGAAATATTATTAGCTTAGCTTCACTACAAGCTGCTAATAAGGCTGGAAATGTGAGTCTCTCAAAAAAGAAGAAGGATGAAGTCTCTTTTGCTACAAACATTCAAGACCCCGCTCTCAACCACTATTATCAAACACCACCACCATTCCATCCCTACCTTTATACATCATCTGAAAAATCCATTTACAACAGTCAACCCATTCGGCCTATATTCCACACCCCAGCACCAAGCCGTCCATCATACCAGCAAAATACTCAAACCAACTACCAAACTGCATCGTCATACTCTCCTAGGCCTCGCCCTGAGGCAAACCAAAGACCCAAAAGAAACTACACTGCATTAGCTGAATCCCGCCACCTAATTGTTCAAGAGGTTGAGAGCTGCTGGGCTTATTGTACATATCCCTCAAAAGGTGCCAGACAATCCTTCACCACACTTTGACTACAGCAAAAGGTGCGCATACCTCTTAGGTGGACCGGGGCATGAAACAGAGAGATGTTTTGAATTGAAAGATAAGATTCAAGACCTAATAGATAAAAAGGTCATTCATTTGAAGATGCCAAATGTGCACAATAATCCACTACCCAATCACGGAGATGAGAAAGTGAATATTATTGGCGTCAGGGAAAAATACAATCTAGAAGGTACAATCATAAAGGCAAAAATATTGTTCGATGAATACAAGTTTAGCATGGGGTACATCCTGGTTTGCAAAGGAGAAAGCATACAAAGGACACAATGGATTATCATTCACTAGAGCAGTTTATTCCAACTCTAAAACAGACCTCCATCCTTTTAAGCTACGTGAAAACTCTCGATGGAGGAGGACACGCCAAAGGTGCTCGTGATGTAAGAAGATGAGCTGACCGGTCTAAGGGAGCCATTCGTGGAAGAATCTGATGCAGTACCTAAAAGCATGCCGAAGCTCTGAACATCCAAAAGGCTGAAACTGGAGTTATGCCGAACAACTATACCTGCAACACATTCTGAGATGCCGAGAACCTTAGTGGAGCTGGGGCAATAGCTGTTTTCCAAAATAAAATACGACCTCGAGTCGTTAGCTTTTGCTTTCTTTGTTTTTCAACTTTGTTTCATCGTCGTTTCCTTTCGAAGACTGTTTCTTAAGTCATAATAAAAGCATTCCCCTCTTTTTATGCATCATTCACTTTCTGCAAAATCATTTTAATTCCATTGAATCTATGACTGCGATGCGAGAAAGCAATCCAAAACGACGAGTACAAACCAGGCTTTGGTGAAAGACATTGAGGAACTTCATGAAGACCTTATAGTAGACAACTAAGACAAGAGCATATTTTAGGAAGATGACTTACAATTCAAGGCAAATAGTAGAAATACAAGGGGCATAATTAGACAATCCCAAACGGACAAAAAGATACTCGAGCAAGGGATGCTTATGGATAGCAAAGAATGAGCACAACAAACAATTGAATGACAAAGGCGTTTACCAAGAAAGTTAAAGACAGACAGTTGATCCTAGAATAGAATTCTCTAAATCGAGACGAAACTCAGATACAATCAAGAGATACTACAAATCAAACATTTATCTTTATTGGATTTGAACTACGTAGCGACCTGATTACCAAAAGGGGATATGTAGGCAACTTACCTAAGGCACGGTCACATCAATAAGAGAATTTTACTGATACTGGGGCAGAATATTTTGAGTTTCCTCAAAAAATTCAAAGAGTACATTATAACACACTGGGGAAGAATTTTTGAGGGACCTCAAAATTAAAGGATCCCTCAAAAATTAAAGGAAAATACAAGCAGCACACTGGGGCAGAAATTTTGAGCTCCCCTCAAAATTTCAAGATGAAAGATCTTTGAACAACAAATAGATATAGAGGAGATTATGTCCAAACAACACGTCGCAGTCTATGATTCAATGGAATAAATCTGCACTACTCTCAAACACATTCATATTCCCTTTTGTTCTCCATTCTTGCCACATCTTGACTAGGTTTGACGCTCGAAAAGAGAGATATTACAAGGAGAAATTATACAAGATGCAGTAGCAGAGTGCAGTACAACGAATGCGCAAGTCAGCCTCTCCCAAATACTCACAAATTTCTTTATTACAGGTTTACACAGGTACCGAGTATACCTAACAACTCTTGCAAAGCAACATCATCTTGACAAGCATAGGATCCATGTCGGTGGATATATAGGGTCCGCGTCGGTGGGAATGACATACATAGAATCTATGTCAGTGGATATATAGGGTCCGCATCGATGGGCACGACATACCTAGATCCATGACGGTAGACATATAGGGTCCGCGTCTGTGGGCATGACATATATAGGAATCCATATCGGTGGATATATAGGGTCCGCATCGGTGGGCATGACATACATAGAATCCATGTCGGTGGACATATAGGTCCGCATCGGTGGACATGACATATATAGAATCCATGTCGGTCGATATATAGGATCCGCGTCGGTGGACATGACAGGCATTGAATCCATTGTCGGTGGATATATAGGGTCCGCATAGGTGGACATGACAAGCATAGGATCTATGTCGGTGGATATATAGGGTCCGTGTCGGTTGAAATGACAGACATAGAATCCATGTAGGTGGATATATAGGGTCTGCATCGGTGGGCATGAAAAACATAGAATCCATGTCGGTGATGTATAGGGTCTGCGTCGGTGGACATGGCATATGGTCTACAATTCCATACTCGCACCAGTGGTCTACCTAATCCTTCCTTGTTGATTAGGTGTCAGTTTCGTATTCCTTCTATCCGCATCAATCTGCGTCAATCGTGCGTGTTTTCGTGCTTAATCGCGCCCATCCATTTGAATCGTGCGCATTCATAAAACTCGCTCCTCAAATGTTTCCCAGCTCAGCCAAGGCATATTGAAGGCGAGATTTCTCATTTATGGAGATGAAGTGGAAACTATGTACATATAACTCCTCTTATGGATGTGTAGCGCGCCACATTTTCATAACTAGGATGATTAAAGCCTCTTTCCCATGCTCGATCTATCGATGTTATTTCATCTTCGACAATACCTTTGCTCACTCTCATTCATCTCGCAAAAAGGAAAAGCATATACGAATGTAAACTTTACATACTTGTGATAAGTTTATTCTTTATCCCGAAATCGTGCGTCAGAAATGTCTCACACAGGAAACATGCCGTTCTAGAACTACACACGGCCTGATTCTCGTGAAACCTGAGATATATAGGCAACTCAGAGACCGGAGGTCAGCCAAAAACACCACAAAACTCCCAACATTTGCCTACCAGTCGTGACAAAAATTGGCTTTTCCGTCAACTATCTTTACCCGAAGACTCTTCATCACCCCCCGGGCAAAGAGGGCAGCTGTTGACACCCAATTTTGTCGCCCGCTTTTGCAATATTGGCTATATTTAATTAAAATTGATAATAGTGGTTTTTTAAATAAAATTGCATTAGATAACCTGCATTTATATGCGTGATACTATTATGAATCCTTTATTTATATTATTCCTTACTTAATTGGGACTATATTACGTAATTACATCCATTTAGGCTATTTTCTAAAATTGTGTATGCTATTTGTGCAATTTAGTGCGTTACTACATCATTTTAATCATTATATGGGACTATTTATAATCTAATTAGTACTATTTGTGGTCATCTACATTTATCTCTAATTAAATACATTCATTTATAATTATTTACAAAATTTCCTATTTTATACTAATTATTTATATTTATGAGTATTTTAATTAAATACTAGCCATTTTGCTATTTTACAATTCCATTGCTTACTACATGTAGTCCTCGTCATCACATTTTATCCACGTGTACGCCACCTAAGCTCCACATAAACTTAACACCTCACTAAATACACACTCCTAACACATATGTACAACTCCCTCTAGCACGTGGTACAACTCCTCAAAGCATCATACCCTTACACATCAGTAGGTATACTCACATATATCACTTACACACTCACCACGTGTGCCTACGTGGCACAATCGCAGCCTTCCATATCACAGATCCAACGGCCCACATTATTTCTCCCTTTTACATTTACACTCACACCCCCCACACGAAAACCCTAAAAACATTTACCTCCTCTCCTCCCTTAACATATCCAGCCGACGTCCCCTTATCTCTCCCCCTTTCCCCAATTCCCGTCCAGGTTCCACCACAGCCACGCCCCACCTCCGCCATTAACGCGACTAACCTTGCCGCAACCCTCTCCTCTTTTCTATCTCTGATTGCACGGGGGTGAATCCTCTTCTCTCTCTCTCTCTCTCTCTTTTACCTCGTGGAATCCAGAATAGGAACAAGGAAATTGGGTACGAATCACTACAAATCCGGATTAGAATGGAAAGAATCATGGGAGTTGAATGGAAATCATCACAAATCAAGGCAATATTGGTCAGCCGAGACTGACTCGACCCGATTCGCTTGTGACCCGATTTTGATGCAATCAAAATATGGCAAATTATTTCCTTTTATGTGATAAATTTTCTGTCCAGATTCAATCGCATTTAGTAGTCTGGTTCTATTTTGGTTCATTAGCATGTTAACATGATATACACATTTAATTCGATTTTTGTTTGCCTTCTAGAATACATATGTGATTTTCAGATTAGAACCATGCTTATCTCACTGATTATGAAACAAAAAATAGTTTCTTGTGACTGTTTTAAGAGAATTCAGCTGCTATAATTATTTGACGTTCATGTCCTTGCATTTAATTTTTTGATTTACGAGTCTTGAAGCGTCTGATCGTCTGGGGATTGGTATTGGCTTAGTTCTGAACAACTGATTAGCACTTGTGAGATGACTGCTATAGTTGCATACATGCTTGCAACATTTACAACTTAAAATAATTTCTTTCCTTCAAACTAGAACTGAATATTCCTAGGCATTTGTTACTGTATATCTGCCTAAGTATGTGGATGTTTGTGTTATGTTCAGAAAGGAAAATCATTTGAAACCTTAAGTTAATGATCTATTTTTTTGAAGAATTGCATATTGACATCTTTTCAATTAAGTTGAATTGGACAACATGTTTAAAGCTGATTGATAGGAGCCTACTTCCTTTTTTAGACTTATAGTTGTTGAGATTCAAATTATATTGACAATCATTATTTCCTTGCCTTGTGTAGATAATTTGCTATATAACTTGGACCAAAATCAGCCCTATTCGACGCTATAAATACTGGTTGTTTAGGACATCAAAGGACACACTTTTTCCACCTTATACATCTCTAAATACACTTGCACACTGAAGGAACACCTTCAGACACCTTTTTACAGGCTGAATACACAACAATACTCCCCCTACTCTCTTCTTCTCATTCTCTGAACTTTCTATACTTCTAAGACAAGCTGACAACACTGATACACACACTGATACATCTGCACACACCTAGACACCTTCAGCAGCTTCTTGCTTCACTTCTACACACTGAAATACTGTTTTGAATGCACTGCTGCACCTTTCACACACTGATACACACTTGTGGGCACTTTTACTGAAGTTTTTATTGCTGAAATTTCCTGTTTGCCATCTCATTTTTTCCTGCCTGTTTCAACTCACTAAGGTATTCATGAAAACTGAATGAATGGCCATCATATAGCTTAAATAGTTGGATATTGTTGTTGATGTTTGTTCCCTCTATAAAACATCCATTTGTTGCTACTACTGTTAGGCCTATCCTAGGCCATTATTAACCCTTATTATGCAGATTTGGATAGCCCATTATTAAGTTCTTCCACAGATCCTTGGTGGGTATCTTGTATAAATGCGAGAATGTGTTAAAACCGCATACTAACAGGCTAGAAATGCAAGGCAATTTGAAAACTAGACTGTTTTCTATATATTCTATGTTTTGGAAACCTAACTGTACATCTCATTCACTTAGAAGTGGCTAAATCTGAAACTGTATTTTAATTTCAGTATGTTATTTCAAATTGCATATTATGAAACGTTAAAGTATAGTTTTGAGAGGCTAAAACTGAAAACTGGTTTAACTATGCAAGTGTTGCATGTTTTGAATACGTAATTAGTTATACTTTACATAAATATCGTTATGTTTTACGTAATTAGCACTTTAGAGAGCGTCAACTGGTGTAAATTTTCCATAAAAGTTACAAGGATCACATTCTGAAGGGTTGATTACATAATAGCCACCCAACAATAAATATTTACTTTCTAATAGCCACAACTATTTGTAGCCAAAATAAATTACCTTAAAATTAATATCTGTGATATTTTTATAAATATTTATCATTATATAAAAGAATACAAATATTTAACAAAAATCGCAGAAAAAAAAAACCAATCGTAAATTAAGGGTAGTGGAAACGCTAAATATGGGTAGTGGGTATAACCTAAACTACCAACATTCCCATGCACTATAAAACTGCAGCTCTAGACGTACACCATTAACAAAAAAACTCAGATATCATCATAACCTAAACACAATTCCAGACATGGAAAATATTGATCTACTAGTACAATTCAATGGAATATGGAACTCCAATAGCGACTACGAAGACTACGATATGGATGGAATAGTTGTTGATTCCAACTGTAATTACTCTACATTAGTAACTTCAATTATGAAGATGCTACAAGGATTTGGACTATATGGTTCAATCGATA
The DNA here is from genome assembly GCA_037355625.1 of Petunia x hybrida. Classification (NCBI taxonomy): domain Eukaryota; kingdom Viridiplantae; phylum Streptophyta; class Magnoliopsida; order Solanales; family Solanaceae; genus Petunia; species Petunia x hybrida. Next base: position 8,857 of record JBBBVM010000499.1, on the reverse strand, counting down.
TCAAATACAAGTTAAACGACAGTTTAAAACCAATGATTGTCTACAATGATATGAGCTTGAAATTCTACTTTGATCTCAGATGAAGAACAAGTGATATTACACAATTTCCTTTATGTGTAACAATACATAAAGAAACTGGAGCCATCGTTTGTGCAGATAATGGAACTGAGAATCATTCATATGCTATGTCCCAAATGAACTGCAGATGAACATCATGACCATGGACCATACAAATAATATGTTGAACAGCAATGAAGGGAATGAGTATGAGCAAACCTGTTTGGATAACATAATGATCATAAGCGATGCAATGCACAACGACATTTGTGAAGGGCAATTATACAGAGACAAGAAAACACTGGTATGTGTAATGAAGAAAGTGTCGCTGCAACAAAACTTCAGATTCAGAGTCGACAGATCATCTGCTACAAGGTATATCAAAAAGCCAAGCTGTATATGTCAATACAGTATAAATTATTAATAAATCTGCTGCAAAAAACAATACTAATCAAAAAATCCTGTTGCCAATTTCTGTTTACTTATAAAATAATTTGAAATGTCTATAACCATTTATATAGGTACGCTTTGTTATGCGCTGGAAAAGAGTGTGATTGGATCATGCGCTCTTCAAGTATAGGAGGGTCTGGTATTTTCAAAATACGCGAGTATAATGGGACCATACTTGCCCGAAGAAGAGCGAATACTTTCTGAAGTCATGCTAGTTATGCTACAATAGGTGAAATTATTAAGGACAAGTTCACAGATCCAAAACGAGTGTATACACCTAATAATATAATACAAGACATTAAGAAAGATTATGGGCTGGAACTAAATTACATGAAAGCATGGAGATCAAAAGAAAGAGCACTAGAACTGTTAAGAGGTAACCCATCAAAATCCTATAAATCCTGCCTAGTTATCTCTATATGGTTAGAAGCAGTAATCCAGGTAGTGTAACAAAGTTGCACAAGACATCCAACAATCATTTCAAATATGTGTACATATCATTGAATGCTTCTATACAAAGTTGGAAGTACTGCAGACCAGTGGTAGTGGTAGATGGCTGCTTTATTTCAGACGTTCATGGAGGAACACTTATTGCAGCATCAACACAAGATGGTGAAGGTAACATAATGTTATTAACACTTACACAAATTTATGAATTCACTTAAAATTTATGTAACACTGACAATATTAAGAAACCTTTTTTTTTAATAGGCAGCATTGTTCCACTAGCATATGCAGTGGTGGATTCTGAAAATGACAAGTCATGGGAGTGGTTTTTCAAGTCATTCAGAGAAACATATGGAAGCAGACTGGGTATGTGTATTGTATCTGACCGTTGTGCAAGCATATCACGTGCTTGTTCAACCATTTATCCAGAACTGCCTCACTGCATATGTGTGTATCATCTTTGGAATAATATAAAAACAAATTTTAAAATTAGTCACAAAGAAATCGGTGAAATATTTTTCACTTTAGCAAAAGCTTATACATTAGAAGAGTTTGCACACTACATGAATGAAATAGAGAGGATAGATAAAAGAGTAAAGAAATACCTGTGTGATATTGGTTACCATAAATGGTCCCGTGCATACTCTGAAGCTAATAGAGGAGATATGATGACAAGCAACATAGCTGAGTCTATTAATGGAAGAAACAAGCATGCACGATCTGCCTATCATAGAATTGCTGGATGCAATGAGAGATATGGTTAGAAAGTGGAATTGGGAAAACAAGAAAAAAGCCATGGGCACATTTAAGATCCTGAGTAACAAAAATCAGAGTATTTTCAAGAATAATATGGATGCTTCACGAAGAATGAAGGTAAGCAATAAATAGCAATACATATTATTTCATAATCTGTTCTATATTTCTGTTACAATTTCATTATATATGCCTAAACAGGTCATACCATCAAATGAATACTTGTACGAGGTTCAAGATAATGGAACCAAACATGTAGTATGCCTGCGATATAAGACATGTACATGTAGAAGGTTCCAGTTGGATGAAATTCCCTGCCCTCATGCACAAGCAGTGCTGAAGTACAACAACTTAGATGCTTATAAATACTGCTCACAGTTGTGCACAAAGGAGAACCTTGTAAAAACATACCACACTGCTGTTTTACCAATGCAAGACCAGAAAGCATGGACAGTACCTGAAGACATATTGTTCGATGAAGTCCTACCACCCAAAGGACGAACAAAAGCTGGGAGACCAAAAAAGCGCAGAATCAAAGCAGGCTGGGAAGTCAAATGCAAGCTTGCATGTAGCCGCTGTGGGATGCAAGGACATAATCGAAAAACATGTAGAAATCCTCCAATGCTTACATAGATGACTTTAACCTGTAACAGATTCAGAACTTGTCAATAACTTAGAATAACAATCTTCAACAGTTCTATTTACATATTAATGCAGTTTTATAAGTTTTATTAATTTGAGTTAACTATCTGATATTCATATAAACAATGTTTAAGTTTACACATATATGTTTCCTACAATACATTTCTCAGTATATTGATAAAATATTATGAACTTAGTCTTTTAATAAATCAAACACCAAGTAAAGATGCAAGAATTAACCCATAAGGTTAAGGTAAAAACCATCACATACTAGCTGAGAATTCAAGTTTTATAATATCTATTACCAATGAATGTATAATAACTGATCAAGAACTAATGTATATTAATTAATAGACTAAGAACTTCTAAACACTAAGAATATATGGCATCAAATTGAACCAAGCTCATGTATTACAGTTTGAATGAGAATTTTTAGTGCCATACTGAACGATTATAATATAAAAGAAGTGCAAGGATAATGCACACTTGATAGAGACAATGAGGCATTCAGCTTACCACTAAACATATAAGCAAACACACTGAATAATTAAACATAAAACAGACTACTAATCTATTACATATAAACATATTTTAAACAAACACACAACTTAATATAAATAATCAATATCATTACAGTATAGTCAAAACTTTACAAATAGCAGAACTCATATAAGCCCCCAGTAAATATTACAAACATTCATATATCCAATATAATACATAAGTTGCACCTATGTTATAAGAAATATAATACAAAACACTTATAACAAAGTAACAAAAATGTACATACAAAGTTCGCTTACATAAATATTAACTACAAAAACACTACAATAAACTAAAAAACATTATAAATATTAAAATAATTAATAAATCATACTATGAATATAACATTATAACCAAAAAACAATAAAAATTATATAAACTTTAGTAACTAAAGTAAAAATACACAATATAGAGTCATAAAATATCAACTTATCAAAGCCATATTAGGCAACATTAGCATAGAACAAAAACAAAAATTGCTAAATTGTTCAAAGCGTTCATCGCATATGTAAAAACATCAGTTCTATGAAACACAGCACAACTAATCAGCATAACTAGTCTTCCGGATCGCTGTGATGATTTGCCTCCAACTTCCTAAGACCATAATCCCACAACAACGCCCCAAAACGCTTCCGATATCTTCCAATATTGCAACCAGAAGGAGGAGGGTCACGTCCATGCATGAAATGCTCAGCCAATGTAAGCGCAAAAACACCATAGTCTCTGACAGAACAAAAAAATATTACACTTCCAGATACAACAATATAAAAAAAAAAAATTAATTAAACTTACGATTTGCGAACACCAGTCATGTCATATATGTGTAACACCTCCCACTTTTCAATATTCGGTTTATCACCAAATATATAATCTGCAGGGTTCAAATCATCCCTCATTTCATAGAAACCCATTGCAGACAAGAAAATAGGGATCAAGATTGCATATGGCTCAACAGCTCGAATGAGCTCATCATCATAGTAAAAGTTGTCCAACTTAGAATCATACACATATAAAACCCTTTTCTTAAAATATAACCTTCCCAGAATCCAGTGCCAATCATCAACCACCTTAATAGGCAACAGAACATCATCTACCAAAGGCCACGGCATATTACATCGAATCGACAATCCCTTCATATAGTCAGATATAATGTGATTATCAGAATCAACAATAAGAGCTTTGTTATTTTTCAAATAACTCTTGTAAATATCCCTGATAGCTGAATCAAATAAACAGTCCGTTGTTGTGAAAAGACGGTTGACAGATGGATCATGCTTAGCCATTTTCCGCATGTAATAGAGAATAACATCAATATGCTACACAACATGAACAAAAATTAGCACTTGAAAATAAACTATCAACTAAAAACAATATTAAAAAAAAATTCACATACCGTTTCCAGCAATGGATTATCAGCAGAGTACAGAGTATGAAACCATTCTTTGGATGCAACAAGGCAGACACCAAAATCAAATTTTGGCCGAAGAATATTAGCAGTAAAGTGGTAAGGAGGATCCCTGTTAATTTGAGAACATATTTATGTTTAGTTAAACACAATACAAATATATATGTTACATACACAATGAAATATCTATTTAAATAATTACCTATTCTTCATCATCCGAGTTTTTATCCAAGATGAAAAGCTTTTGTACAACTTAGAATCAAGTCGCCGCCATGGTTTGCTACTGAATGGATGCTGCCTTGCAAACACAGAATTCAATGCAAAATTCCCTCTGCTAACCGAATTTCCAGAACTACAACCCACAGGTGATCTATAGCACCTTAAAGAGTTCCTCATAGGCACAGATTTAGGCTTTGACAGCAACCGCTTAAAGCGTTTCTCAACAACTGCAACACTTTTTCCCTCACTTACAAGTTCCTTCTCACTGTACTCATCAATATCCTTAAAGAGACTAATGAGTTCCAAATCCTCGTTCGTAGCAGTCCCTTGACCACTATTATGCGCTGCATCTAAATGAATATATCAGGTTTGGATTTATAACTAATGAAACATATTAGTCAATATAATAAAATCCCTGAATATACCAAATACCTAGAAACTAACAAAACACATTTACAAAATATTATTCTACCTGCACAACCACCATCAACAATCATTGGATCAACACTATCACACTTAGCAGAAATGCCAACTTTTATGCAACCCTCTTCCAGAGAAGATTCATTTGATACATCCAAAGCTGCGCAACAAAAATATAAATGAATAAGCTATTAGAATTAAAAACACGCTAAAATTTTAAAGAACCATATATTTTAATAAAAACATATAATTTCAATGCACAGACTATTATACAATACTCATGTTGAACAACTTGCTCTGATATAACACTGTTGCTACCCTCGCCAGAAGGGAGATCATTTTCCATATATTTCCGCTTCCTCTTGTGTGTCAAATATCCTAAAATTCGGATACCCACCAGCAACATCCTCCAATGCCGAATCAGATACTAAATAACAGAATACAACAAATAATCAAATTTTATTAATTCAATCATAAATTCAAATATGAATCAATGTTGTTAAAATATGAAAAAAACTCACACTTGTCACCATTTGATCTTTCAGGATTACAAACAACAGAATCACTCATTCTATTCTCAACATTCTCATCAATATTAATCAAATCATCAGTGGTTATTGAATCAAGTAATACAGCCTCCATATTTGGATCCACACTCGTCTTAAGCATGCATGATTTATCTCCTACATAAATAAAAATAAAGGATTCAACAAGAGAATTAAACAATGAAGTAACATAATACTGCTTAAAAAATATATTACCAATATCTTTGTTACCAACAGTCGCTTCTTTGTCAGAAAATACCACCATATCAGACACCAAAACTTCATGGTTCATTTGATCACCAACATTACATACTGCAGTGGCTGCAACAAAAAATACCAAATTAATTACAACGCCAAAAAAAATTATTAAAAATGCATACAAAGTTTAACATACCACCTGACTGTGGAACTACATCACATGCAGCTTTCCTTTTCCCAGCTTCCTCAAGTCTTTTCTCTACACTAGCATCAATAATTTTTAAATCCTCAATAGTCATTGAGTCAATAGCTGTCTCACCAGAATCATGGATACCAACTTGACCCAACTCATCGCTAGGAACTAATCAAATACGAAATACATAGGTAAATATTGAGACATCAATATGAACATAAAATATAAAGACATATCCATTACCATTAGAAGGACTACTTAGAACTTTCCCAAGAACTAGTTCACCTTTTCCAAGGTGCAAGATTAGGTGACAAATCATTGCTGCACGACGTAATGCCTACACCAACAATAGAAATATCAAAAATTAAAACTAGCAAATACTTAAAATACTAATAAATACAAATAACCATTACACAATTTCAGAAAATAACAAAATTATCACTAAAATAATTACACTGACCAACAACAACTTTACGACTTGCAGATTCCTGAAGTCTTTTCTCCACATCAATGATATTTAATTCCTGGGTAGACAATGATTCAATACCATCACCATTTACATCTTGCTTCCCCATTTCACCAAAGTCGAGTCTTCTAGGCACTAATACGAAATAACACACTATCACAATCCACCATATCTTCCAGAGTTTGAATACATCTAAAACAAGAAAAATACATCAATATTTGCATGAAAAACATAAAACCAAAAAGATGTAAACATACCAATAACATTTGGATCGCTAACATCATCCTTCTCATTAGCAACTGCACTTGCATAATAGGCGTCAGATTCAAAAATGCTTCAGAATTAACAACAGAACAACCTGCCGTTAAGATAAAATAAATAAATTACAGCAAATCATCATAGTTCAAAACTTAACTAACTAATTACATATATGACATTACATGCCGTAAAGAATAATATTACAAAACCATCAAATACTTACCAGGACCATTTATGTCCCGAGGTGTACACATAGGCGTAGCATCAGTGCCACCAACATTAACTACATCACGACCAACTTCATTATCAGATCCAAATCCACCAAAACTAAATGCACCATCCATTGCTACATCCTACATTGCCATTACATACACAAATAAATATGACTAATAATATATCTAATATAATTGCATAAATATTAAATAATGTTAACAAACCTGCTCCACTCCCTTAGCATCTAACTTATTTGAAATCTGTTCCAACTCATTGAATAAACGAACAGCTGTGGACACCATAAACTCTTTCAACCCCGCAACCGCAACTGTGTTAGCCAGAATTTCCTTCTTAATAACAGCCTGTTCCTGTAAAAAACATCCATTTTTCCATAAAATCTACTCTCCTCCCAAGAATATCACTATCACCATCAACCTGAACCGATGCATCAGATCCTGCATATTCTGTTTCAACTTGACAACCAATATCTACATCAATATTTGTTTCATTTTCCTCGGGCAAGTTCATTGACTGAATCTCAATATCAGTAGCATTAATACAATGCACAACCATCTGAAATTCACCAACCAATAATACACATATCCAATTAATCAACATACAAATTTATAATTTAATATTTATTTAATATCAATGAATGACAGAACACAAAAGTACCTTGTCACCAGTTAGTGAAAAAAACCCCTCTGTACTTCATTGAATGAAAGATGCCTCGTAACCTCCCAATTAAGAATACGCGGGACCTTGTTACCAACACGATTAGCAAGCTTGCCATGAACAGTGGGGCAGCATTCAAAAAACCATACAAGCAAAGCATAGGGCATCCCTGCAAATCTGAAAGAAGATTTCCACACAGAAACCTTGTTGTGCAGCGATTCAATAGTTGCAAGAAATAGCTTATAACCCCACGGATATGACTCCCATTCACCCGACTCTATAATATCAAAATGCTCAGAGTCTATATAATGTGGGTTAGTTTCACTATTCTTGGTAGAATAAAGAAAAGTATTTATAAGGTATAACGCTGCAATTTTTATAGCATCATCGTCATTGTCCCACATTTTATTTTTAAAACACTCTTCCAATGCAGATTTGCTAACCTTATCAACCCCACCAAAATATTTAACAACAAGACGATTATCCTCCTTAGAGCTATAATCTTTCATGAAATCACCTACACATTTCAACCCCGTAACCAAAGCAAATTCCCTCAAACCAAATTTTAATTTTTGATTATTAATTATAAAAAAATGCATCATCAGATGGGCGTACAACTTCTCTAAATAAGAGAGCAACAAGAACTTGATTCTGAACATGAAATGCAGGCAACTCCAGAAAATGGCCAAAGCATGTAGCTTTAAACCTCTCATATAAACCACCACTTAACCTTTGCTTAAGCTCTGAACTAATCTCCTTATTGCAATGAACATTAATTGGCCTATTTCCCTGCTTATCCTTTGGAGTAAATATTCCCATGTCTGACAAATGCAAAAAATAAATAAAACAGACAAATAATATCTCTTAATATTGAAACATACCAAGTTAATATTCAAATAATATTTATACATGCAACTAAACAAATAGAATTATTTCTTAATATTAAACATAACCAGTTAATATAGTAATAATATTTAAAAAATAAACAGTATAATACAACAAACAGAAATAAACAACAAACAAAAAACACACAAACTAAAAAACCCAAACCAAAAAACAACAACAAACAGAAATACAACATAAGTCTAAAAAACCTCAAAACAACTACATATATATATATATATAAAACAATTTTGAATAATACAGATTAATAAAATTACCCAAATTTGCAATATAAATAAATAAAACATACTAGAATGTATGCAACAAAAGAATGATATGTTTATGATTATCAATACATAAGGCATTATTAAAAGCACAAATTTTAACTTAAATCAGAGATATAACAAACATGGCTATAAAAACAGTAAAACATATTTTTTAAAAAACACTTTTAAATAATAATTAATAAAACTTAGTAAACTTATAACCTAAGC